>JARQOC010000003.1:631142601-631156643 GCA_033576535.1 Allobates femoralis
TGAAGAAAAAACTAAAATCAGAAAGTGTACTTGCTGGGATATAACAATGACATGTGATAAGTAATTGATAATGGTATTTTTGCATTTCTAATGCATTGGATTTTAGTGTATGTTTTTAATTTTTATAACTAAGGCAAATGAAAAATTCCAACCTTGCAGACATTTGAATGTGACTATTTATCTCACAAAGTGGGCTTCTAACAAAATATTTTTTTAATCCACCTGCTGCACTAGTCCAATTTTACACGTCCTATGAATACAGTGCCCTGTATCAGTTGCTGGCTTTTGGACATGTAACTACTTAGCATTGTATTACCCTTCTTCTGTATCTTTTAATTAACTTAACAAAAACTTAAAACTGAAGTAAAATTCACATTTAAGATTGCATTCCAGAGCTGTAAGTGGCTTTGCCATACTCAAGGAGAGCAGATGGTCCTTCACAAATCAAAAGAGTCAAGCATGGATCAATGCTAATTTTGATTCATCTACAGCTGATGCCAGTGATAGGTTGGCTTTATCATCTGACTTCCTTTTACACCGTTTGATGCCATCAATGTAAATCCCTACTCAGCCATGTATCTCCTGCCTTTTTATTACATTATACCTCTTATGTGGTATAGCTGTGGTGCCTCACTGGTCAGGATGCCACGTAGGGTGCTGCACCCAGAAAAGAGTGTGCAGTATTCCTGTGGCTGAGGAATTGGGATGTTGCACAAAGGACCCTCATAACACACATTCACACACACCCTAGGTAGAGGACTGTGGGTGGACCCCAGCCCCATGGGAGGAGTGAAAGGGTAGAAAAGTGTGTGGGAGAGAGGAACGTGAGGCCAGTTAGAAAGCTCTGTTGGGGAGTAAAGGACGGCGGAGAAGCCATCAGGAAAGAAGAGGATCCTAAGGGCACTAAGTAGTGTGGTGCGCCTGAATCCGAATACAGAGGACCGCACTGAGCACGGTGCGGGTGTTCATCCCGAGCCGTCGCACTGGAGGCCCGAGCTTTTAGAGGAAGTTGCAGCCGATCCCTGGCGCATCCAGAAAAAGGCACCGTATAGGGTCTGGGAGACCCAGAGAAGAGTCCTCCACCGAGAGATCCATGGGAGCTGGCTTCAGGCTCTGCGTGTGGAGAGTTGAGGGAGACAGGAGTGAGCGCAGGAAGGGACTAGACAGGAATGGCAGGCATTCCACTGAAGGTCCCGAGTAAAGCATCCTAACTCCCAGTGACTACCCAGGCCACGAAGACCTGAAAGGACTGTGTTAATGAAGAACTGCCAGTAAACTTGTACAGATTAAAAAAGACTGTGTTGCGCCTTTTTCTTATCTCACCTGAGGAGCCGCAACCGCAGCAGGGAGAGGACAAGTGACCAGGCCTGGTGTAGCTGCATTCCTGTGTAAAAACAACTATAACTTCAAATACTGCCCCGGGACCCCGTTCCAACCACGGGAGCGAAACCAACTTGCTGCTTCACCATCACCCCGAGGTCTGTCCCACAGCTCCAGTATAATTACTGGAACTGTAGGTGGCGTCACAAACATCCATTATTTTATTCCTATTGACTTGAACCCCTTTTCAGCCCCCACCATGGCCACAGGACCGGGCGGAACTGGTACCCCATGGCCCTGGGGAGAGTTAGTTTTTGGTGTCACGAACAGGATTCCCGTGCCCGATAAAACTGGTTACTGTGCCCTTGAACTGTGTTGTAAACTGAACTTTATTGTTGTCCTCCAAGATGGCGACGTCAGAGACTTAATGCCATGTGCAGACCCGGGGCTGTGCCTCATTCCCCTCATGTGGAGGGCCCTGCCAGAGGTGTGAAAATCCAGACCCGCCCTAGTTGCCAAGGAACAACCAAAGGGACGGGCCTGAGATTAAAGTACCCCTGCCAGAACTCATAAGTCACGCAGGAAGGCGAGAAAAAAGGAGAAGAAGAAGGAGTCGAAGAAGTATAGGTGTGCTCCACGGGTCTGTAATAATGACGACAGCTAACCAAGGAAATCTGGCCCGCGAGGTGGAGGTAGCAGGCAACCCTGGAACTGCTGAGCAGGGTGCTGCCTCACTCCTGTCACGCGGTGGAGAAGATGCATTCTGGTAAGCTGCCCTGGGAAACCTGCAGACCCAGCTGAATGACACCCTGGACTGGGTCTTCAGCACTGGAGCACAACATCTGCTGCGAGTTGTCCCAATGGGCAGGCCATTGAGAGTCCAGTGACCCAGAGCTGGAACAGAGGGCGAGAGACCAGTCCCCGGTTGAGCCCAAGGTTGCCAGCGGCGACCAGCAGCCAGACCCCAAGTTGTCCACGAAGAGGAAGCCGGGGCATCCGGGCCCCGCACTGAGCCAGAGATCCCTGAAGTGCCTGCCCTTGATGAGTGACCGGAGATGAGCTGGAAGACTCAGAGGAGAACACCCAGCTTGATGAGGACATCCTGGAGGCCCCGCCGGAGAGTCGACGTGGTGGTGGAGGCCGAGAGTGAGGAGCTATCCAGCCAGTCAGATCCCATGAAGGAGGAACCGGAGGAGGAGAACCGACAGCGACGTGGAAGTCGGGGCATCTGGGTCCCGACTCTGTGGTGGGATCATCACCAAACACGACTGGTTGGGCGGGTCGGAGCCTCCGCCATGACTGGGGTGCAGGATTGTGCTCCAGTTTCAGCCACGAGCAGCCTGACTATGCACATCAGACGTTCCTGCCGACCGGGCGGAGAGGCAGCGCCACCGTAAAAAATGGTGGGCCCAGGAACAGGAAAACCTCCTGACAAGGAACCAAGCCCAAGGGATGCCACCAGTTTTGCAAGAAGACCATAAGACAGGTATGGTGCTGGCATTTAATTTGGATAGTGGCTGGTGTTTCATCCGGGAGCTGGGGCTCTGGGGAGATTTTTGTTAGCAGGCGAGATGTTGAAGCACACCTCCCCAAAAAGCACCTGGACAGAGACCTTTACAGCCAGGATAAGGTGAACTATGAGCGGCACCTAGTTCCCAGGGGTTGGTATGCATTGCGGGTTTATAAGTGAAAACCCGGTGTATATAGTTTTACTTGTGTGAACACTTTGTGTGAACTGTTTAAAATGTTGAGCCTGGACTGAACCCGTTAAGCAATGGACTCAGTAAAGTGTGTGTGCGATTTATACAGCCCGGTGGTGAAAAGGACACTGCTGAGAGTGAAGGACAACTACCA
Organism: Allobates femoralis; assembly: GCA_033576535.1. Lineage (NCBI taxonomy): Eukaryota > Metazoa > Chordata > Amphibia > Anura > Aromobatidae > Allobates > Allobates femoralis. The sequence continues at coordinate 631,145,776 of JARQOC010000003.1, forward strand.
CTGGGACTGTATTGCTCCCTACTCCGTTTTGGCCGGTATTGTGTTTTGAATTTTCATTATTGTTGGTCCCGTTGACCCGGTAACATTAAAGTAAAAGTACCTTCCCTAAGGGAAGACAAGCCCGGCATAATGTTGTTAGCATGTTAATAAAAATGTAAATTTTACTCTGTAGATACCAGGTCGGGTCACTCACGGACGAGTGAGTTTAACCAAGGGGGAATGTGGAGCTCCACTGGTTGGAATCCTACGTAGGGGTACTGCACCCATAAAATAGTGTTAGTATTACTGTGACTAGGGAATTGGGATGCTGCATAAGGGACCCTCATAACACACATCCACACACACCCTAGGTAGAGGACTGTGGATGGACCCACTGTAGGGAGGACCCAGTCCCATGGGAGTAGTGACAGAGTAGAAAAGTGTGTGGGTGGAGGAAAATTAGGCTAGTCAGAGAGCTCCGTTGGGGAGTGATGAGTGCGGGATAACGAATAAGTCAGGACAGAAGGGGATCCTAAGGGCACCAGGAACTGTCGGTGCGCCTTAATCCGGGCCCAGTACATCTACTGACCAGAGGGATCTGTCCCGAAACAGAGGACTGGCTCTGAGCACGGTGCGGGTGTCTAGCTCTGAGTCTCGAATTGAGGCCCGAGCTTCTAGAGGAAGTCACGGTGACCCCCGCCGCATCCAGAAAAAGGCACTGTCTAGGGTCTGGGGGACCCGGAGAAGAGTCCTCCGCAGATAGATCCATGGGAGCTGGCTTCAGGCTCTGCGTGCGGGAGCGCTGAAGGAGACAGGAGAGAATGCAGGAAGAAGTGGACAGGAACAGCAGGCATACCAACGAGAGTCCTGAGTAAAGCATCCTGATTCCATTGACTACCTAGGCCAGCAGACCCGATAAGACTGTGTTATTGAAGAACTGCCAGTAAACTTGTACAGATAAAAAATGTGTGGCATCCTTTACTATCTCCGCCTGAGGAGCCGCCAACTGCAGTAGGAAGAAGGACAAGTGACAAGGCCTGGTGTAGCTGTGTCCCTGTGCGTTAGCAGCCCCTGATCTTGCTCCCACCATAGACTGATCGGCAATCCCACTACTTTCACATCTGCCACGTGGATCCCGTTCCAGCTGTGAGGAGCGTAAGCATCTTGCTACTCCACCATGACCACGGAGGTTTGTCCCACAGCGCTGGTACAATACCGGGACTGTAGGTGGTGTCACAGACTATTTCTATCAGTTTTTATTATTTTTATTGACTCAGCGACCACCAGGGCCATGGACCGGGCACAAGCCCTAGTGACATCCCCAGTAAATCAATGCCTGGACTGGGTACCCCACGGCCCTGGGTGGGTCAAATACAACTTTAAAACTATTGGTTACACCCATTTGTTACTAAAAAGCAATTGGTTACACCCACTTGTTTACTATACATTGATTGGCTCTTCATGACATCTCCAATACTTACAAGAATTGGCAGGGTGGATGAGGTTATGGAAAGTCCCCAAAACTCCAGGCTTATCTTATCTTGACCAGATTGGGTTATTGAGGGTCATGATCAAAACATGTTTACATGTTCTTAAAGAAAACAATTTATTAAGCCTTTACCAAAGCCATTTTATAGTCCTATCTTACATCTTAAAAGTCCAAAATTGAGCTTGAGTATATTCACACAATAAGCAATTGTCCAGTTCATTGTTATCAGATTATTCCCATGACACTATATTACCTAAAAGAACTTAGAAATAGAGAGATTCACTTCACTTAATCGATTTCTATTTTGTACTATATGTGCTTGAGATACCAAATCTTTTGCATAAATCTGAAACCTAAAAATACTGAAGAATTTATGAACTGATAAATGTTACAAGTAAATTATATGACATATTAATGTGGAGTCAATATATATATATCGGGAATATGAGCTTTTTTTAATAAATCAATGTGGTGTTTTTGTGTGGACAAACACATTCAACTTTTTCAACAATTTTTACAAATTTTGGCAACTGTATGAAATTTTTCTCAATAGGTGGAATGGTGTCTTTGTTCAATCTATTTATAAGTTTAAATTAATTTCTTAACAATATAATTAATTTGTGTTGATTGACGAAGTATGTTTTATAATGAAAAGAATTAATATTAAATATATCAAGCTCCTTGGGCTTCTATGTGTATGAACATCATTTCTTTTTTTCATTACATATATGTAAATAAGTTAACAAAAATACAACAATTAAGTGCTTATCTATGTCCTAAATCACCTGTTCATCTCTGGTATTCATTATGGTTACTAAGATAAATCATTACACTGGAAGATTTTAATTACACTAACCAGGTTTGTGAGGTCATTATTTACCCTGTAACATTTTATTACTGTAACCAGGTTGATGAGTGCTTTATTACTACATGGCATATTGTCAAAATATCTTGGCTCCCTGTACAAATTCATTCTGTTATATTACATCTTTTACATTTTTATTAGCCTTTTGGCTCTAAAAATTAAACGAAAGTAATTATAATTAGTTTTTATGTTTTTGTTGTTGTTTTTAGATTCATTTATTTAAAAAAAGGTTAAATTCTAGAATTATTAGGACATTTTAAGACCATAAGGTATGGGGACAGATAGTTATGTCTTTGACTGATGGAAATGACAATTAAACAGATTAAAAAGAATCAGTGCTAAACAATGAATTAGTAAGAATCTGCATATATTAACAATGTGATTCTTGTACAATAAAAATTGTAGATATTTGTTATCAGCTGTTTAAAAAGGAATCTATCTAAAGGTTTTGCTACAAAAATCTAAGAGAAGCATATTTGTGGGGACATAAGCCTCATTCCAGGGATGTATCATCTGTTTTGTAACAGTTTGCAGTTTCCATATAATTAGTGTTTTATGAGCAGAGAGATTATCACTTCCAGACTAGGGTCTCATGCAAGCCAGACCAGCTGATCTGTGTATCACCGCCCGACACCAATGGCAGCTTGCTGACAATACCAAGCATACACAGGAAGATGGCAAGTCAGGGATGTGGGTGAGTTATACACAAAAGCACCTTTCTATACATTGTAACTTCTACAGCAGAGTAAACATGGATTGTAGCAAAACTGCACCAAGCTGTCTAATAAGAGTTATATTGTTGAATAAGACTGCCCCTATTCATAAGGGTACTTTCAGATCTGCGTTTTGTTTCAGTTACGGCATAACAGCAAAGGGAACTTTTGAACTTCAAGTTGTTACTTTTACCTTCACATCTGTGTTTTGCAAATCCGGCGTGATTCTGCCTTTTTTGCAAAAACTGATGCACACTTGCGGCAACATTGCGTTTGGCTAATGAGGTTCTCTCATGTAACACAGCGGTATCACATAGCAGGAAATCCCTGCAGGAGAAAACCTTAGTAGCACAGCACTCATAACAGATGCTGTCACATTAGAGCCATGATATCGCACGAATGTATCAGATATTTCTTGCCGGTATCATGAGACAGCGAGTGTGAAGAGCAGTGATATGAGCATGTATAGCTATTGCAGCACAGTTTAAACTTGCGGGATAGTCCCTCGGTGACCCCTCAAGTCTGAACTGCAGTAATGATTGTGATGCACAATTGTCACACTGTCACCAGTGTCTGCGTATTTTCTCTCACAGTATATGGGAATACTTTCTGTGAACGTAACCCCCACTATATTGTTGTAAAGCGCCGTGCCATTGGGCTGCATACCTCATCATCCACTTCAGCTTTGAAAAAGAGACTACCTACTGATTTTATAGACAATCATTTGGCTATCTCATACATAAATTCGACTTGCAACTATTTAGCACATGATTAGTTATGCAGATTCTTGTCATGTCACTGCATTGTTACTTTTTTCTCCTAGTGTTTGAAAAATCTTTTCCTCCTGTAAACTACAAATTACAGCTTGTTTTCACATTACCTAATAACTTTGTGTGTTATTAGGTTGATTCCCAAGCAAAACGTCACACGTTTTAATAGAGGAGCAGCCATGAAGAAGTTGTTAAGAAAAGATAAACAGCATTCCAGGTCATCAATAGCGGTCTCTTGGCCACAATTTGCCAAACTGCACCATGTGAGTGACATGACATTTGGCAGAATATGAAATGAAGACCATCCATCCATTCAAAAGCCAAGATGTGGATGTCCATGCAAAATATCGGAGTCAACAAGTTGGCTCATCTCAGATTTATCATTTTCCAACCCAAAAAATATGGTAGTGGAGGTGGATTGTATCTTTGTAAAGCTACATTCACATTGCACATTTTTGCATCCATTTTTTTAATCCGAATTTTTTGAAGTTCACTGCACAAAACAAATCACTTAAAAGAATCCCTAGCCAAGTGAATGGGTTTTCAACTAGGCCGTTCAGACAGGGAATTTTCTGAGTGATCCGTCAAATGTAATTGCATGTTAATTTCTGTGGTGTTTTTCTCCTCCGTTTTTCCCATAAGGCACCATTCTAAACGGGGAAAAAATGCAGCTCAAAAAGACAGTGTGAATGGTGGTGCAGAGAAGAAAAAAACGGTGTGCCTGAATGTAGCCTAATAGTGAGACCACAGACATCTTTGTAAACACCATGCTTCTTTGATTTTATTGAAGTCTGTGATCTCATTATTACAAAGCATATGAGCCACCTCCACTGCTGTTTTTGTCCTGTCCTGTTTATGTTACACAAGTCTAGAATGGTGGCTTGAAAAAAGGTGACGAAGCCTCGACTTTAATATCGTAATAAAAAAACTTTAGCTCGAGTTGTCAAAAAAAATTAGAAAAGTGCATAGTAGAAGATTGGAAAAGAAAGATTTGGAGCAATGAGATGAAAGTCAATAGACTTTGATGGGTGCAAATGGGTCTGGAAGAAAGAGAGGAGAAGAGGGCTGATTGATTGAGGAATTGAAGACACTGTCATGTTCGGTGGAAGAAGCCTGATGATATGAGATTGTTTCAAAGGCATTGGATTCTTGACCAGAATAGATGTAGGCAGAGTAAAGTCAGTAATGATTGGGCGCAGGGCTCGCATATGTCATGTGAGCCTCAGGAGAGTGATTTCAAACACCACTGGAATGGTGAGTGTGTTTTTTATTTTAACTGGGCAAACACTATGATTGACTAAGGGTAGTCCAAGTATTGTCAACCCCTTTAAGATCAGTTCTGCTCCCAAATCATTGGTTCTTTTCTTTATATTTAATAAGCTGGTTTTGCTTTTGTATCCATGTAGTAAACACAGTTCTGTTGTTATACTGTATATGTGTGGTATGATCTGTTCTGTTCCCTTATAATGTACCAGTCACTGTTATTTTCAAAGCCTGCTATCTCTGCTGCTTTACTGCACAGCCAAGATAATCAGGCTAGAGATGGACTGACCCAATTCTTGGGCCACAGTATCCTAACTTTTCTCTATGGTTAAAACTTGTAAGTAGTGATGAGCGAGTGGTGTAATATTTGCACTCGCTATGCTCGGTACGAGTATTTTTTAACACTCACATATTTGTCCAATAGCGATACAATATAAGTCAATTAGTGATTGGCTTCGCCCACACATCTGGCTGTAAAACATGACCAACAAAAGCACTTATCTCTCAGATCTCATATATATAATTACTAGTGCATGTCAATGAATTAGAATATCATCAAAACTCAATATCATATTGCCATGTTTCAGGGTGTTTCTGGGAGCCCTAAAACGCATTGACTAATAAATCAATATTATATTCACCCTTTGATGTCTTGTGGGATTCGGCAGTGCAGTTTTTAACCCTTCATCTGCCCTACTTTAATTTACTGAAATAAAAAACTGAATAAAAAACTGAATAAAAAACTGAAAAAAACATTAACAGAAAAAAACACTTGAAATAGATCACTCTGTTTGTAACGACTCTATATAATATATACATTTCACTTTTTTGTATTGAATTACTGAAATAAACAACATTTTTGATGATATTCTAATTCATTGAGATGCACTAGTATATCATGTAAACTGATAAAAGGTATTGTGGTATGGATGTAATGTTGACCGTACCAACCAAAATTCTTTATCATCATAAAGGCAAAACAATTAATTCTGTCTTTGTTTCATAGTTTTTTTTATGTTAATATTTTGATATTTCTAGTATTCATTTAGAGAATATGAAAAAAAAACTAAATTAAAATACATTAGGCGAAAACCAAATAACTTTAGTTATATTTATTTCATGTACTGCTTAGTTGACTCAGTTGATCGTAGAGGAATTTGGTTCTTTGTGCTTCAGAAAAAGAACAATTTCCAGGTAAGAAATGGCAAGAAAGTAGAGTAGATCTTCTACTGAAGTTACATTGCATTTCATTTGTTTTTAAAGATTGTCAACATTGGTGTTTCCCTTAATGCAAATCATTTTTAGTTCCTGTCTGGAAATCAGAGGGATCAATATACCAATACTTTTTGATCAATTGACTTTCTTCTCTAGTACAGCTTGTGTCAGCAAACCATTGATTTTTTTGCATTTTTCCGAGCACTTAAAAAAATCTATTAGTTCAAGAACATCTTAACAAAATACCTGTTACTCAGAGTTTTACCCATTTTTTATCCAACCTTTAAACTGTGGAGAAAATCGGACAAATCTAAAAATCTAAATATTTTATATTATGTCTCATAGAAATGTTTTTACAAAAAAAGTATATTTTATTAGAATAGCAAAGAAGGTACAAGACAATTAAGGTTATCTTTAAAAATGTAGCCAAATAAGTGCCTAATATAACTCTCAGATAAACTATCCTTTTTTGCTGTTATTAGTTAATTCTCCTAATTCTAATGGATGGCATAGATTGAAAACAACACTGAACTTTTTCATAATTAGAAGGTTAACGGCTAATCTCTGTATATAGTTTATTTGTTGGACATGACCATCTAAAATGACCATTTGTTCACTTATCTTTATCAGAAAGTTCTCAATTAAGAGGCAACATCAGTTCTAGATATTTCATAAATGTTACGTCAGTCAATGCATTTTACAATGTTAATGATAGTTCCATTTAAAGGGATCCTGTCACCCCCAAAACACCTGTAAACCTATTAAAACCTGTCCCTAGAGCATATTAACACTATCCCTACACTCTTTTTACCTCCTAAATGCAGTAAGTGACATTGAATAAAAACGTTTTATAAGTACCTGATTAGTGATGATAATGAGTGACTATCTATTCATAGTCACTCATCCAGGCTGCCTCTCTGCTTCATATCACGCCTATTCAGGCGTGATCGTCAGCCTAGATTCAAATTGCCGCCTCCCTGCCGTGCCCTGTCTCGTCCGACGCTGCAGTGTGGCTGGTGACGCGATCCGCGTCATTCCCGGCGCCTGGTGACGTATTTAGACCGGCGCCGCGCTGTTAGCTTCAAAATGCGCACTGCGCATGCGCATTGGGCATGCGCAGTGCGCATTTTGAAGCTGACAGCGCGGCGCCGGTCTAAATACGTCACCAGGCGGCGGGAATGATGCGGATCGCGTCACCAGCCACACTGCAGCGTCGGACGAGACAGGGCACGGCAGGGAGGCGGCAATTTGAATCTAGGCTGACGATCACGCCTGAATAGGTGTGATATGAAGCAGAGGGGCAGTCTTGATGAGTGACTATGAATAGATAGTCACTCATTATCATCACTAATCAGGTACTTATAAAACGTTTTTATCCAATGTCACTTACTGCATTTAGGAGGTAAAAAGAGTGTAGGGATAGTGTTAATATGCTCTAGGGACAGGTTTTAATAGGTTTACAGGTGTTTTGGGGTGACAGGATCCCTTTAAGCATAAAGTAAATATCAATATAAACTACATAGAATAAAACTTCTGGTTTATTACTTAGATTAGTTGAAGAATTATTTGACCAAATATGCTTCTTTAGTTGGTTTATGTTTCCAGTGTTGTGAACAAGTATTTAATATCTCTCAAAGTTTTAAACTTTTGCATATTTATTAACAAATGCAGTTTTGAAATGAAAGACATGGAAATACGTTGTTCAGTCCTACCTGGCCCTATGGTAAAAAGTAATTCTTACTTAGCTATTAACCCTAGAACGCACACCTGAGGTCTCATAGGATTGCTAGGTTACTTGTTTTCTATTTTCTGCAAGATTACTTTAGTTAGAATTTTGAATCTCTAGGTATTCCTCAGGTATATAGTTGTTACTAATTTCTAGTTGTTCATATAAAAACAACTCTTTTTTGGTACTACCCCATATTCACATACCTGGGGCCTTATAGGCCTATACTTGGTTTACATGTGATGCTCAGTCTTTTTGTCTGTACTGTTCTGGGGAAGACTTTGTCTATATTACTCGCAGAGTGTGGATTCTGCCTGACTATATGGTCATGTGATCTTGGCAGGGAGGCTCCCTCACAAAGTCATTTGTCTCTGACATCATCGCAGGTCATGGACACACAGGAACAGGAGGACAGACAACATTCTGTTCTGTGTGGTACTTGCTGAAGAGACTTTGGAGGAAGGAGTCAGCTTTCTTTTTTCTGGAAAAAGAAAGTTCATGAGCTTCAAAAATCCAGAGGCTTCTACTGCACCTAAAAGAAAGTGGTGACCTGCTAAAGGTAAGAGGAGGGGGCTGCCCTGATTGTAATCATTTTTTTTTTCATTTTAGTTTACTGACATCTAAGGTTTCAATGGCACAGTCTACATCTAGGGGTTTGACTGACCAAGAAATCGAGGCAATCATTTTTGAAAGTGATGAAGACAGTGAACTTTCTTTGTCCAATGAAGAGTACATGCCACCAGCTAATGTCTCTACTTCATCGTCCAGTGATTCTTCAGATGATGAAGAAATAGTGGATCCAGCAGAACGTACAAATAGAACATCAAAAACAAATGTTTTTTGGAACAGTACTGCTGGGGTTCTTGGACGCACGCCATCACATAATATTATGAGAGTTGCTGAATGCGCTGTAGGAATTCTCCAATTCTTGTCCAAAAGAGATGTTGTAATTTTTTCAGATGATATTGCAGATGAGGTAGTTTTGTGTACTAACTTAGAAGGAAAACATATTGCTTCAGGAAGAAAAAAAACATGGACAAATATAACAAAAGAGGAACTATATGGTTATATTGCCCTTACTCTTCTGGCAGGGTGTACAAAATCGTACACTGTTCCAATCAGAGAATTATTTCTGAACCCTTTTTCAGATCCACATTACAAAGCTACAATGCCAGTCAATAGATTTGAGAATATTTAGAGAAGCCTTTGTTTTGATGATAAGAGAACTTGTCCTGTGAGTTGGAAACAGATAAATTAGCCCCTATTAGCTACATCTGGAATCTTTTCATCAAAAACTGTACAAAGCTTTACCATTCTAATGACAATGTGACAGTGGATGAGCAACTTCTTGCCTTTAGGGGACGTTGCAAATTCATTCAGTATATGCTCAGAAAACCTGCCAAGTATGTCATAAAAATTTTCTAGATATGTGATTCTATAAGCTATTTTGGCATGAATGATCTGATTTACTCTGGCAAAGAAGCTGATGCTTCAGTCCCAGAAAGGCATATGTTCTGACATAGTAAAAACACTTGCAGTACCAATTTTCAATTCTGGAAAAAATATACCAATGGACAACTACTTCACCAATCTGGAACTGGGCACATTTTTGCTTCAGAAAAAACTCACACTTGTTGCTACTATGAGGCCAAACCGCCTCCAATCATGAAGCACAATCTCAAGCGACCACTTTATGAGAGTGTTTTTTGGTTCTGCAATCAAGCGACAATGGTATCTTATAAAGCAAAGAAAGAACAATCTGTGATATTACTGAATACAATGCATCATGATGGAAGTATTGACACCGATGACAGGAAAACAGAAACCTGAAATCATACTGCATTATAATAAAACAAAAGGAGGTGTGGACAAGATGGATGAAATGATTGGAGAGTATTAGTGCAAGAGGCAGACAAAATATTGGCCTGTAGTCATTTTTTATAATATCCTTGATGTGTCAGCCCTCAATAGCTATATTGTTTATAGTAAAACTCATCCAGAATTCCATGCCAACAGGAAAGACAAGAGACGTCTATTCTTGACGGAACTTTGCTATGAACTTTTGATGCCTACCATGATGGAGCAAAGCAACACAAAATGCTTGCCAAGGCAAATTACGGAAGCTATGATCCGATGTGGTATACATTTTCAAGAACATCCAGAGCCAAGAGAAAAAAAAAGAAAGCACTGTTATATTTGTCCAGCAAAAAAGGAAAGGGAATCTTAGTGTTTCTGTACTACTTGTGGACAAAATGTGTGCAAGGAACATTCTTCCGAAAAAATAATATGTGAACATTTTGAAAAGAAATATTCCTGCACCATGCTTACTACAACGTTTAGACAAAAAATCGTTATATATAAACAATTATATAGAAGCATATATTGGGCGTGTTAAGCCGGTGTAATTACTTTTTTTTGTTTTATGCACATAATTATAATGTTTCAAATAAACTTTGAAAAGTATTTCTATTTGAGTAACTCCATGTTATTTGCACACAGGCCTAAAAGGTCCAAGGTTTGTAAAAGTGAGATTTCGATGGTTGCGTTTTCTAGGGTTAAATAAAGGCAATAACCCAAGTCAACAGACAAAAGTTTTCCAATTCATTAGCCAAACTGAACCAAGACGGCTTCCAGACTTGTTGGATCAGTTGAAGAGAACTTTTATGAGAAAGTAATAAGAGCTGGAAAGTCTCAAAAAGCCTCACATACTGCCACATTATAGAGTATTTTAAATACAGATGAAAAACTAGGTAATACAAATCGGAATGACGTCTGGAAAGTGTTATAAATGAACACAAAACACTCTCTCTCTATCGTGAAATGAAGGAGCAATGGTCATAGGAGCAAC
>JARQOC010000003.1:631156743-631209243 GCA_033576535.1 Allobates femoralis
TATATTTGTGAGCTTTCAGTGCTCAAAGGCCCCTTCTTTAGACAATATTACACATTTTGTATTATTGTCTGAAGAAAGGGCATTTGACCTCTGAAATCTTACAAATACAATTTTTCTGGTTGGCTGATAAAGGTATCACTACTACAATACTTTTGTCATTTATGGGAGCATATGTCTTTACATTCATAAATATTAAAAACTACTAAAATGACGTATACTTGCACATAACGTGCATATTGATACATGTATCAAACATCAACACAAAGGGAATAACCTACCCACATAAATATTTCATAAGAGAAAGAAGGCAAAGAAGGTCCTATATGGATACAAAGCCCTATTTGAACCTACAGAGTATAACACCCTAGAAGACATGGTGCCCCCAGCTTTCCCTTTATCACCCTATATCTAAAACTAAAAAGTAAAAAAGAAGAAATATTTCTACCTAATAAATATAATTTAATGTGTATGGGTAATCCTTATCTTAATCTCAATGGTATATAACAATGGGGTCCATATGTATATATTCATCGAGAACTACAACCCCTGGCAAAAAGTATGGAATCACCTGTCTAAGAGGATGTCCACTCAGCTGTTTAATTTTGTAGAGAAAAAGCAGATCACAGACATGGCACAAAACTAATCTAATTTCAAATGGCAACTCTCTGCCTTGAAGAAACACTAAAAGAAATCTTGAAAAAAAAATGTGCTAGTCAGTAACGGTTTATTTTGTAGACCAAGCATGGGGAAAAAATTATGGAATCACTCAATTCTGAGGATTAAATTATGGAATTACCTTGTAAATTTTAATTCTCAAAACAAACACCTGCATTAAATAAGATCTGCTTGTTAGTCTGCATCTAAAAAGGAGTGATCACACCTTGGAGAGCTGTTGCACCAAGTGGACTGACATCAATCATGGCTCCAACACGAAAGATGTCAATTGAAACAAAGGAGAGGATTATCAAACTCTTTAAAGTGGGTAAATCAACACGCAATGTTGCAAAAGATGTTGATTGTTTACAGCCAGCTTTATCTAAAATCTGGTCCAAATACAAATAACATGGGAAGATTGTTAAAGGGAAACATACTTGTAGATCACGGAATACATCAAAGCGTCAAGACTGGAAACTTAAAGTAATATGTCTCCAAAACAGGAAACGCACAACAAGACAAATGAGGAACAAATGGGAGGAAATTGGAGACAATGTCTGTGACCGAACTGTAAGAAACCGCCTAAAGGAAATGGGATTTAGATACAGAAAAGCTAAACAAAAGCCATCATTAACACCCAAACAGAAAAAAAGGTTACAATGGGCTAAGGAAAAGCAATCGTGGACTGTGGATGACTGGATGAAAGTCATATTCAGTGATGAATCGCGAATCTGCATTGGGCACGGTGATGATGCTGGAACTTTTGTTTGGTGTTGTTCCAATGTGTTTTATAAAGATGACTACATGAAGAGTACATGCAAATTTCCACAGTCATTGATGATCTGGGGCTGCATGTCAGGTAAAGACACTGGAGAGATGGCTGTCGTTACATCTTCAATAACTGCCGAAGTTTACATTGATATATTGGACACTTTTCTTATCCCATCAATGGAAAGGATGTTTGGGGATGATGAAATCATTTATCAAGATGATAATGAATCCTGCCATAGAGCACAAACTGTAAAAACCGTCCTTGAAAGAAGACACATAAGGTCAATGTCATGGCCTGCAAATAGTCAGGATCTTAATCCAATTAAAAATCTTTGGTGGAAGTTGAAGAAAATGGTCCATAACAAGGCTCCAACCTGCAAAGCTGATCTTGCAACAGCAATCAGAGAAAGTTGGAACCAAATTGATGATGAGTACTGTTTGTCACTCACTAAGGGCCCTTTCACATCAGCGTTTTTTTAAATTCGCGGCAGATGCGGTGAAAAAAACGCATCTGCCGCGATTACCGCATACCGGCTGCACTTGCGGCGCGGTTGCGGTAAACGCCATGCAAAGTATAGGCGTACTTGCGGCAGGTGCGGCAAGTGCGGTTTTGCACTTGCGGCAGGTGCGGCCGCGAAAAAAACCGCGGCTGACCGCGTTTTTTTTTCGCGGCCGCACCTGCCGCAAGTGCAAAACCGCACTTGCCGCACCTGCCGCAAGTACGCCTATACTTTGCATGGCGTTTACCGCAACCGCGCTGCAAGTGCAGCCGGTATGCGGTAATCGTGGCAGATGCGTTTTTTTCACCGCATCTGCTGCGAATTTCAAAAAACGCTGATGTGAAAGGGCCCTAAGTCCATGCCTCAGAGACTGCAAGCTGTTATAAAAGCCAGAGATGGTGCAACAAAATACTAGTAATGTATTTGAGTGTTGTTTTGCTTGTTTGTTTGTCATGATTCCATAATTTTTTCCTCAGAATTGAGTGATTCCATAATTTTTCCTTCTGCTTGGTCTACAAAAGTAACCATTACTGGATAGCACATTTTTTTTCCCAAGACTTCTTTTAGTGTTTCTTCAAGGCAGAGAGTTGCCATTTGAAATGACTTTAGTTTTGTGCCATGTCTGTTTTCTGCTTTTCTTTTACAAAATTAAACAACTGAATGGACATCCTCCGAGCCAGGTGATTCTATAATTTTTGCCAGGGGTTGTTTGATTTTTTGTGAAATACAAATGATCACTTTATCTGATAAATGAGCATTTTTCTTGCTCATCAGGTGATCGTTAACCTGTTTAGAGACTGAGATTTCCAGAAAATGATTATCTCTATGAACTCTGTTTACGATAATTTTAATAATAATAATATTTATTCATTTATTTAGTGCTATTAATTTGCTAGCACTTTACCTACATTTGCAACACTTTCCCCATTGGAGCTCACAATCTGAACATCCTACCAGTATGTCCTTGAAAATGTGGGAGGAAACCAGAGAACCCGGAGGAAACCCACACAAACACAGAGAGAACATACAAACTCCTTGCAGATGTTGTCTTTTGTGAAAATGGAACCCAGGACATCACCACTGCAAGACTGCAGTGCTACCACTGAGCCACCATTTTACAGTGTTAATGGGGAACAAAGGATCACACTTCACACTTCTGTCCGGTAACAACACAAGGAATTCAAGCCTGCTTCACAATATTTTGTAGGGTCAATTTTCATAAAATTTCAAATATAAATGAAAGACATTAAATATGATGAAATGAAAAATATACCGTGTTTCCCTGAAACTAAGACCCCCCCCGAAAGTAAGGGAGGGTAGGGGGAACGGGGGGTCTGTTAATATAAGGCCCCCCCCGAAAGTAAGGCCGCCGGGGGAGGGGGCGCTGGGGAATATAAGGCCAGTACCTGTCCCCCTGTGTGTCCAGGCTCCTCCAGTGTCCTTGCAGCTGCAGCCGCGCTGGTGCAGATAGGGTTAATCACAGCCGAACATGCTGTGTGCCCAGCCTTAAGTCTCAGCAGCCCGGCTCCAGCTCTGATTGGCTCCTAGGAAGCAGTGGGCGCGGCCAGATGACGTCGTGGGCTCGTCATCTAGCCGCGCCCACTGGTTCCTGGGAGCCAATCAGAGCTCGAGCCGGGCTGTTGTGATGTCAGGCTGGGCAGAATTCAGCAAGGGCTCACAGCATGTTAGGCTGTGATTAACCCTATCTGCACCAGCGCGGCTGCAGCTGCAAGGACACTGGAGGAGCCTGGACACTCTGGGGGACAGCAAGGAGCCACACTGAAGGCCAGGGGAGCTGGTAAGAAGCAGTGTGTATGTGTATGTGTGTGTTTGTAAGTGTATGTTTGTGTGTAAGTGTATGTGTATGTGTGTTTGTAAGTGTATGTTTGTGTGTAAGTGTATGTGTATGTGTATGTGTGTTTTGTAAGTGTATGTGTGTGTGTATGTTTGTCAGTGTGTGTGTGTATGTGTGTGTGTATGTTTGTAAGTGTGTGCGTGTGTGTGTATGTGTTTGTAAGTGTATGGGTGGGTGGGTGTGTGTGGATGGGAGGCTGGAGTGGCTGGGGCTGCCAATATAAGACCCCCCCCCGAAAGTAAGAGAGGGGCCACTTTTGGCCACAAAAAGAAAGTAAGACCCTGTCTTACTTTCGGGGAAACACGGTAATAACAGTAAATGTGAAGCAACGTCAAAGCTGTGGTTTCTGGAGTGTGGACTAGTTATGGAGGCGTGAGGAGCTGGTCTCTAAAGCTCCGGCTCCCGGACCTCATTTTAGCAGCCCACCGATTCCTCAGACCACCGTTCTGCGGAGCATGAGTGGGAGGAGGCTGGGGAAATAGCCAAAACTCCCGTAGCAAGTCCCTGACAGCCTCCAGACGTCTATGACATGTTTTTCCTGGAGAGGGAAAAGTCCCCTGCAGCCGCCAGAAAATCTAAGACGGCCCGGTAACCATGCGCTGCAGGGAGGAGACACCCGCTCCACAAGCAGCCGCTGCATCAGGTCTGCAAACACCGGAGAGAGAGGATTACCATCTATCCACCCTCAGGTGAGATCCCAGGAGTCAGAACGCGGGGCTCCTATAGACTGATCATGGAGGCAGTGGCAGAGGAAGCATGCATGTACCGGAATGGAGGAGGGGACTGCCCAAACCTACCCACACGTTCCATGGCCAGCGCATTGTATGAAGGGGAAGATCAGGCACCTCTTCCCCAAAGGTTTCCTACCCATACAGCAGCCCCAAGACAGCATATCACTGAGGGTCAGAGTGGGATTGAGGAGAACCTCTTTACTATATCACAAGGGGAAGGCCCACTGGACTCTACAGGAGACAGACCTACAGACTTCTCTATGGGATCCCAGACATGCTGCACTGTAATTCTTGCCCCAAGCCAGACAGAATGTAATTACCAAGGCCCCTATCCCCAGAGCCAGGGAGTGTTGGAAGAGTTGGGAGATCTACAATCCTGCATGGCCTCCATTCCCACAAGGGAGTACATGGAATCTTACATCCAAAGGCTGGAGCAGGCATACCACAGAAACTCTCCAGCCTGAGAGGCGAAGAGGAAAGGGTGGATGCCCAGGATTAATCTCACTCCAACAGGCGGCAGGCCTTGGAAGACACTTAGGCTCCAGTAACAGCTTTCGGATAGACAATCTACCCAGATAAACCACCTGGTACACTCTATGGATGACAGTGAAAACAGAGGCCGTAGGAATAATATTAGAGTGCGAGGCCTCCTGGAGTCCGTTGAGTCCAGAGACCTTCCCCGGGTATTACTGTTTATCTTTAATGAGATTCTGGTTGATCCTCCTACAAATACCATTGAGCTGGATAGAGCACACAAAGCACTAGAGCCCAAGCCTTCTGATTCTGAATGTGGCGCCCCTGCGACCAGGTGGCCACAAAGTGAAGTGCAGCCAGGTAAGGCAAGACGGTTGGCAAAACTCCCACACAGATGCACACACCGACCCTACGCCTAGGACTCTAGGTTGGGCAAGGGGTGGCAGGTGTTAAGACAAGTGGATGGAGTGTAGTTAAGCACTGACAAGTGGGTGGAGAGACCAACACAATAAAAACCCGGGAACACACAGGTAGAGGAGACAAAGTCGAGAGAGACGAGGTAGAGAGAAGTGAGCAGTTGAAGAGAGAGACTTCCCAGGAGGTTTTGGGTTCTCTGGAGGCGCAGAATCCTGAGAGGCACAGACCCTAGGAGAGAAAACCCACTCCATAACCTGGAGGTGACGGGAAGGAGAAAGAGACTGAAAGAGACCCCACAGCTGAGAAGGTGGGAGGACAAGGGCCCGGCAGCCACATACATCTTAGCTGACCGGAGGAACCATGAGTTGAAACAGTGACTGACGGAAGGAGCCTGGTGTGCCCAAATATCGGAACCTGGACACTGGAGGCTAGGCCACGACCAGAGAACCGGCTCTGAAGAGGTGACCGGGGATAATCCAGACCCTAATCACGAGACACACCGGCGTGGGACAGGTGCTCTATGACCTGCAGCCTAACTTTCTACCAAGGTCTAAGAACACAGTTGTCATACTAGGACTGATGACCCTGACTGTGAGGGAAACATTCATCTGTGAGTCCGCAATGACCAGACTGAACCCGTGGCTGAGATACTACATTGAGAATGAGAGGCCTGAAAGGAGGGAGCAATGCGGAGGAGCCACTTGTGCTGCACAGTTTGAATTGCCCGGAGCAGTGTAAATTGTGTGAACTGTATGGAAAGAGCTGTGAACTGTTGTAACCTGCTTTGAAAGACCTAGTAAAGTACCCAGTAAGCTCATCCCTGCCTGAGACTGTTTACTTCCAGTGTGGCAGTGAAGTCCCGCCTGAGGAGCCACAGACTGTCATCCCTGCACACTGGCTGGAGAGCTGCAGCTTTGAAGTAAGTGAACTGCACTGCACACAATCCCTCACCAGGCCCATCCATTATATCTACTCCTGCCCTGGGGACCCTCAGCCCTACCCGAGGAGGGCTTACCATCCACACTGCCCCAAGTCACCATCCCCAGCAGGAATACAGCAGCGGTGGTTCTACTACCCACATGCCCCGGGTGGCATCATGACAAAATCCCCTGTAAATACTCAATTTTTGTACTGATCCCAGGCCACGGGACAGGGTCACGACTACTGTGATACCCCAGAGAGACAGCACCGACCCGGCTCCCGAGTACCCCATAGCCTGGGGGCACGTCATGATTGGCCGAGAGATGTCATACGTAGAGTCCATCGCTATGTTCTGAAGGAGGTCATTATGAATAAAATCCATAAAGGAACTACCTGCAGATCCTGAGATAATGTCCTTCAGGTGTTTCTAGACCTATCAAGGCTCACTCTGCAGCGGAGGAGAGCCCTGCGTCCCTTACTGGACTTGTTGAGGGACCATGATCTCCCTTACAATTGGGGGCTTCCCATTCAGGCTACAAGTATGGAGAGAAGGCTGACTGTACATTCTCCGGTCCCCAGATCACATTCCATTCTTTACAGTGGCCCTGGATCTTCCTATGGGGCCCCCTGAGGATTTACTCCAAAGGCCCCAGGGTGCATCCCGCTGCCGGGATGAGCAGAATAGAAGGAAGACTCCCCCTCGCTGAAGGAGACTAATAAAGCAGAAGCTTAGAATTGAGGCATTCTTCCATGTAAAAGAGAAAGAGAAAGAGGAGTAGTCTTGTTGAACCCATAGGTTCCTCTTGGTTTGGTTGTATTACAATATTTTTGACTCTGGACTCTTTATATTTAACCCTCAAGGTTGAAACCACCAAAATGATTCTTGCAAATCCTATGATCTGGAGGCTGACGGGATACAATGTTTGAAATGATCCTCTCTCCCTGTCCCTGTCTCTTCTCTCCCCCGCATATTCCTCCCCCTTTCCCTCCCTCCTGCTCCCTTCCCTTCGCTCCTTCCTCCTCTTCCTTATCACTTCCGCCCCCCTCTCCTCCCCATTCCCTATCTTCTTTCTCCTTGCACATTTCCTCTCCCCACAATGCTTCTCCCGCACATGAAAATAGGAACCTTACGTTGTATTATTATGCCTGTTGTTTTTCATTGCTCTGGGAGAGGAGGCTCCTCGGTGGAGGGCTCTCTCCCTATCAGGGAATTCTGTTAACACTGGTGCATGGAGTTGCTTCTTCCCTTTTGTGCTGGAATACTTTAATCTGATAGTAATTGTTTTGGCACTAACTTTGTGAACTACACTCTTCTCTTTTTCCTTTCTACCTTAGCTCATCTCTTTTTCCTCAGTCCTCTTCCCATTGCCCTCACCCCGTCCTCCCCTTCCTAGTGCCCTTCTTACCCCGGATGTTCTACCTCTACACCTTCTTCTAAGGGGTGCTCGTAAGTTGATATATTTCATATACCGGTGATCCTCCATTCTTTCTTCCTGTGGAGAAATCCTCCTTATATAAGCTTCCCGTTGAACCATAGATTGTATTTTGCTGCCTGCCTTTAGTTCGTATTACCAGTCAATATGCCTGTGCTTAAATTGTGATCTTTGAATGTGAGAGGATTTAATACTCCTCAAAAGTGATCACAGATATTATATGATATGCATGTCCATAAAGTATCAATATTGCTCCTGCAGGAAATCCATTTTAAAGCAATCTGGGGCAGTATCTGTAGCTATCCATAAATCCTTGTCCTATTCAATACTGGATACTAAAACTGAAACCGGGAAAGATATATTTTCCTTAAGATCAGAGTGAATTCCACTATCTTTATGGTAGTCAACTGATACTTGCCTAATAGGAACCCAACCTTAATGTATATGTCTTTTTTCTCTTCCCTGGCGGACTTCATCGAGGGTGTGCTCTTGGTAAACGGGAACTTCAATTTTACCCTTGAACCCAAAATGGACAGCTCTCTCGAGCAATGAGTGTTTTCTGTGTGGAATATTACAGCAGTTAGAAAGGCCTTTCAAAATCTCCGGCTGGTGGATCTGTGGTGGTCTCTGCATCCGACCAAGAGAGATTATGCATTCTTCTCTTAGGTTCATTCCTCTTATAGTAGGATTGATATGTTCTTAGTGAGTCAAACTGTTCTGACATGGCAGATCCATACCTCGATTGGGCGAATCTGCTGGTCAGACCATGCCCCTGTCAGGTGACATTGCCGGAGGGACACCCAAGACAGTGGACTTGGCAGTTGAATGACAACCTATTAAATAACTACTTGTGTGAAGACCACCATTTATGAATTTCTGACGATCCATACCTCTGACCGTACTCCCCTCCCATTTCAATGGGAAGCTCTCAAGTGTGGGGTGCGGGGAGTTTTTTTGAAACATGGGGCTTGACTGGAAAGGGAAAAAGCGAAACAGATAATCCGATTGACAATGAGAATTTCTGACCTGGAGCACCCTCACAAACAGACACTTATGTCCCAGACCTTGGCCGACCTTACAAAAGCCAGGGAAGAATTGAGTGTGGTACTAGATCAGAGTTTCTTGAGACATAAGGTACGACTCCATAGATTTTTTTATGAATTTGGGGACAAATGCGGGAGACCATTGGCCCTGGTACTCCACCCCAGGGGTAATCCTGGACATATCCCCCAGATTAGATGACCCACAGGTGGACTGACTCAAAACCCCAACGAGATATTGGAGGCATTCCAACTATTTTATGAGCGGCTATATAACATTAAAGGGTATTACGATGACATGAACCATGAGATGACCCAAGCAAAGGGTATGGATTATGTACATAACACGCCTTTACCGACCCTAAGTGACTTAGATGTCGAACAATTGGAAGGGGAATTTTCAGAGATGGAGGTGTTAGAGACCATTAAAGGCTCCCTGGCAGGGAAGTGCTGTGGACCAGATGGATTCACTCCAAAATTCTTTAAGCAATATGGTGCCTAGATTGCCCCCATCTGACACAGTGTTCAATGCGATTTCTATAGAATCTCCATGTGCACCGCAATCGTTGGAAGCCCATATTAGTGTTATCCCTAACCTGGGGAAGGATCTCACTGACGTGGGTAATTATAGACCCATCTCACTGATTAATATTAATATAAAGCTTTTCTCTAAAATTTTAGGCAACAGATTGGCACCTCTCCTTCCCGGCATTATTCACAGTGATCAAGTGGGATTTGTCCAGGGAAGGGAGGTTTGGGATAACACTAATAAATTGATGTTACTAATGTCTCGGTCAAGGGCTTTGTCCATCCCCATGTGCCTGCTTGCAGTGGACGCTGGAGAAAGCTTTCGACCGAGTGGGGTGGAGATGTATGTATGCCTCTCTCGCACAGATCGGTCTGGGTACTAGGTTCTTAAATAGAGTGGTGTCCCTTTATAGTTGTCCCACAGTGAAGGTTAGAGCTAACGGGACTTTGTCATCCTCATTCTCTTTTACATAACGGCACGCACCAGAGTTGCCCTCTATCCCCACTGCTCTATGTTATTCTCATGGAACATCTGGCAGTTGCAATATGCCAGAATCCTGATATTCGGGGAGTGGAGATAGGTTGGGGACACTACATATCAGCGTAATTTGCCAATGACTTGCTATGCAAGCTTCGGATCACTTTTCCCTCTTTGATTAAGGAATTTGAGGAGTTTGGAAGATGCAACAATTTCAGAGTGAATTTCGCAAAGTCTGCAGCTGTAAATATATCCATCCCTGCTGAGGAACAGGCACACCTCCAGGAAACCTTCCCTTTCAAGTGGCAAGAGAGAGCCTTAAAATATCTTGGGGTCTGGGTGCCGAGAGAGCCTACTAAGTGGTTTGACCTTAAGTTTCTCCCCTTATTACGTAAAACTATAACAGATCTCAAGACCTATAATAAAAGACAACTGTCTCGGCTTGGACACATTAATGCTATAAAAATGGACATTTTACCGAGATTTCTGTTCCTTTTTGAGTCGATCCCCATTGACATTCCTCCTTTCTTCTTTGCGAAACTTTAAACTGCAATCCTGAGGTTCATTTCTGAATCCCGCAGACCCCGCATTGGAGTCAAAACTCTACATCGGTATAAGCACTTGGGCAGAGTGGGACTACCAAATTTTAGAAAATACCACAATATGGCCATTCTGTTAAGACTGCTCAACTGGCAATATCATAGAAACACAAAGCAATGGGTTGCTCTAGAGCAGTTGAGCTCAAGGGCCCCCTTGTGGTGCCTTCCCTGGATCTCTCCCTCTGATAGAAATAAATTTGGCTCTGAGACAGAGCTGCTTCAAATTGCCCTTCATCTTTGGGACAGAGAGGTCAGAGCAGGGACTCTCTCTAAAATAAAAGGACCTTTTACTCTGCTGTTCTTTTATCCAAGTTTCCCTCCGGCGATGCTGTTCTCGACTTTTCTAAAATGGCACAAACGTGATGAACCACGTATGTTTCATGTTCTTGGGGGACGGAGGTTTGACCCTTTCCTTACAATGGCTAGCACAGATCCAACTATTTTGTGGCTAGAGTGCGCTCAAATACAAACTCTTCTATCCTCTGAGGGTGAACTGGGTAATTACTCAAGTCATCTGACGCAGTTTGAAGAACTGTTTTTGCTGAAGTCCCTGCTTACACACTGTATATCCTGCATATATGCCATTTTAAATGCGTTAGAGATTTTAACAGGCCCCTGATTCTTTAGAAGATGGGAAGATGAGCTTGAAGTGGAGATTGCTGAGACAGATTGGAAGAAGGCATGTATCATGACACACAAATTATCCATGGCTTGTGTTGCCCAAGAAAGAAACTATAAGATATTTTCTCATTGGTATCAATGCCCGGCGACTCTACATGCTGTCTTCCCCTCTGTCTCAGACAGGTGCTGGAGATGCGGTAAACACAGGGGAACTATGCTGCACATATGGTGGAGTTGTGCCCGGATTTGACCTTTGTGGGAGGGAGTCTTTGATGCCTACCACAGAATTTCTGGTAAAAGGGTTGATCTGTCACCCTTTATTGCTCTACTGTCCATTTTACCTGGCTCCTTCAAATCACAAAAGACTGACCTCCTGCGCTTCTGCTTCAGAGGCTAGAGGGGCAATACCCAGGTATTGGAAGACAACTCACTGCCTCCATATGTTCAAATGGGTAGAGGAAATGGGAAGATTGTGCAAAATGGAAGTTCTCACAGCAGAGGTTTCTGGTGTTAGGAACTCCTTCCTGCTTATATGGACCCAGTGGATGATTTTTATGGATTCCCCCAACTTGGGGGACATATTGGGTGACAATCGAGAAGGTACGGCCTCACCTGAGTCTTCATAGGTATGTGCCTTATTCAGTTGGCATGGGAATTGAGTCCAAAGGTATCAGGATTTATTGTGATCATATAAATACAGATTTTCGCTGTGGTGAACCAGGGAATAGCCCCCCCCCCCCCCCCCCCTTCTCTATACCCTGTTCTCCTTCATTCCTACCTAGACCTCCTCTCCCCTTCTCTGCCTCTTTTAACCCCCTTTGATATCGTTTTCTTTGTCTTCTATATAGTCTAGAGCCATACGCTGCACCTGTTATAACAAAAAAGGATACCCTTCTTATATTAAAGAAGTTCCGTTAATTATTATTAAGAAGATTACCCTTCGTCAGTCAGACTGGTGGAGAGAATTATTATCAAGTTTAGTAAACTTTAAACTGGCTTATCATTCTGGATAGTTCTTGTTGCTGAATAATTAGCAGTTAGTATGAAGACTGGTAATGCTGACGAATAGACAAAATCTCAAATTGTATTAAGTCTAGATGATTCAGAATATCTTGAAGTGAACATTAAACAAAAGTTTTACTAGCCTGATTATTTGTGGATATGTAAACAGAAGAAGAACTTTTGTTACCATGATATGATCTATGGCAGACTCTCATTTGCATGTAATGTATGTGGTTATCGTCGTACTACTTTATTAAAAATAGATTGAATGAAAGCTGTGGTTTCTTATCATATCTATCAGATGATGCCTTAGACTGTCTTATAGCCATATAACCATTTAAAGTCTTCCCTACAATAGGTAAGCTCAAGTCAATGCAAAATGCCTCTCTAATTTACCACCCCACCCTGAGGGTGACCCAATGTATAAAACCATTAAAGTGCATGTGTCACTTGTTTTGGGCATTATAAACTGTGCACACCACCTTTAGCATACTGTAATTGGGGTTACTATAACCCCTTTATATCCCCAGACTGGTCCCTGTATACCTCAGAAAACAACGTTTAATGTGTCCTGCTCTGCATGTAAATGAGTTGTTAAGGGTTCGATGGGATGCTGCACCCTGTGGTCCTCGCCACACCACTCTATGGAAAACCCTCCCCTCTGCATTAAAAATGCTGCCTCCTTCTGGGTGACTGCATGTGAATAACGCCATGCACAAGTCTTGCGGCTGCGCAGTGGTGCAGGCCCCTATGCCGTATTGAAGCTGCACAGTGCCTGAAGTCTTGTGAGACTGAAATCTCAGACCTGAGCACTAGAATCTTGCAAGACTTCATGCACTGTGCAGCTGATGTGGCACAGTGACCCACGCCACTGCGCAGGCACAAGATATCGCAGTCATTCACATGCAATCACTTAGGAGGGGTGGGTTTTCCCTAAAGCAAGGCGGCGAGGACCACAGGGTGCAGACCCCCATCGGACTCTTACCAACTCATTTACATATCTCGCGGGAGACATTAAAAGTTGTTTTAGGAGGTATATCTTGGGATATAAAGGGGTTACAGGAACTCCAATTAAAGTATATTAAAGGTGGTTGGCAGGGTTTATAACGCCCAAAACAGGTGACAGGTTCACTTTAATGTTTCCTGAATTGCATTTCCAGTTTAAGAGACTAATTTTATACAAACTTGCAACCTATAGTTAGTTAAAAAGAAAATCATCTACATTAAACATATACATTTTTTAACATAGAATCCTCTGGATGATGCATAGCCAACAGATGAAATCCTCCAGAGGCATCTGTCACAGCCATTCTATAATAAATGTCCAAAATAAATGTATACTTGATTAACATGAAAACCTATAGATTATAAATGACAATGGGATGGCAACTGTTAGAGACATTCATTACAACCATTCATTAAAAACCTATGCAGTAAATGCATTCTTTTTTTAACATTAAAGCTTAGTGCTGATGAATGGTCAAATGTTCTAACTGAATGTATAGGGACAAGCTAAGGAAGGACACCTGCAAACATTAATGGAAGGGTATTCTAAAGTAGAGAGTATGAAGCGTTATGTATTTACGGCAATCTTTCCGGGATATACCTCAAAAGCCAATCAGACATGGAATAACTGTTGCCCAAACTGTGTCATTGTTCCGAAAAATATGTTACAATCAGTAATGGCCTATCTCCTGGAGGATACAAAGGATGGAGTATGTAAAAATCCAACATATTTGGACTGTAATGCTTTATTAATTCTCGTTACATTTTTGGACCATCCAATAATAATGTGCAGGTTTAAAGAACATACATATGTAATGTTTATGGCCAGATTAATTTCAATGGTGATTCAATGGTGATCACATTTACTGTAGTAGCTAAAAAAAAAGTCTATACTGTCATTGAAAAAGGGACCAAATCTAATTAATTTTACACAAAGAGGGGGAGTTTATAATTTAAAGTATACATGTTTAGTAGCAATAATAATTTACGGATCGTAAAGCAATGTTTGTGATTTACTGCTAATGATGTCTCAAAGCCCCAATGGAAAGAGTGTAACCAAATGTCTAAATTAGCGGATGAGCTTTAAAGTTACTTAGCAGCAGAAGATGGTAATTTTCTTAAGTATACTTTGAATAATATGTTTACCTGTCAATATTGTCAGAGGGATAGCTCTGTCTCAGCATGTGTTCGGAACATTTCAGGATTCCCAATAAATATGCAGACACAGAGTGTGTATGCCTAGCACTGTTGGGAGATGCTCAAGCTTCTCCTGGCACACCTCCAGTTATAGCATAGAAATATGACAAGTAAGTGCATCAACAGGGAATTTTTTAATATCTCCCAGTTCTTAAATAATTAATTACAGTATTCTTAGACACAATTACATGCAACTTCCATTAGTTTAAATATGTGGGTTTTAAATATATGCTGCTAAAAGTAAAAATATTGATTTCATTTTCATATGTTTAAATAATAATGTTAGAATGTTAGTATCACTATGTATTCTAGCACTCATTAGACTAATAAATACATGTTTTTCACTTCTACTAGCATTTATTTAAATTTGTAGTGTCTGAAATATGTGACAACATAGTAATAAAAATCGATATATTATCGTCTCTTTAAGGGAATCTGTCACCAGGCTTAAGCCTCCCGATCCAAGAGCTACATAAAAGTAAGGACAGAGACCCTGATTACAGCCATACAGTGGGTACGGAAAGTATTCAGACCCCTTTACATTTTTCACTCTTTGTTTCATTTCAGCCATTTGGTAAATTTTAAAAAGTTCATTGTTTTTCTCAATAATGTAGACTCTGCACCCCATCTTGACTGAAAAAAACCAAATGTAGAAATTTTTGCAAATTTATTAAAAAAGATAAGCTGAAATATCACATGGTCATAAGTATTCAGACCCTTTGCTCAGTAATGAGTAGAAGCACCCTTTTGAGCTAGTACAGTCATGAGTCGTCTTGGGAATGATGCAACAAGTTTTTCAAACCTGGATTTGGGAATCTTCTGCCATTCTTCCTTGCAGATCCTATCCAGTTCCGTCAGGTTGGATGGTGAAGGTTGGTGGACAGCCATTTTCAGGTCTCTCTAGAGATGCTCAATTGGGTTTAGGTAAGGTGTGTGCCTGGACCGGTCAAGAATGATCACAGAGTTGTTCTGAAGCCATTCCGTTGTTATTTTTGCTGAGTGCTTAGGGTCATTGTCTTGTTGGAAGGTGAACCTTCGGCCAAGTCTGAGGTCCAGAGCACTCTAGAAGAGGTTTTCATCCAGGATATCACTGTACTTGGCTCCATTCATGTTTCCTTCATTTGCAATTAGTCGTCCTGTCACTGCAGCTGAAAAACACCCCCATAGCATGATGCTGAACCACCATCCATGCAGGGTATATATTAATGAGAAAAAAATGAACTTTTTTGAATTTACAAAATGGCTTCAATGAAACAAAGAGTGAAACATTTAAGGGGGTCTGAGCACTTTCCGTACCCACTGTATATCTCTTTATTGGCTCCTTGATGTAAATTTGATAAAATTACTGATTTTCTTGCTGCAGCTCTGCTAATTCTCTCAATGATGAGCTTCATCAATTCCAACACCCATCAATAATTGACAGCTTTCTGCCTATGCTATATACAGGCAAAAAGTTGCCAATCAAAGGTGTTTAGTAGGAGATAGCTAGAGGTTATGAATATCAAGGTCAACATATCAAAAAATATCATTGAGAGGACTTGCAGAGATGCAGTATATGACAGTGTTTGATCAAAACTAAAGCAAGAAGTCCAATAAGTGACCAAGTATTTTATTTAGGTTCTCTGTCCAAACATAAAATGCTCTGAGATAGGACAGCATAAACCTGTTGATATTTATCTATAATCAGGACCGGCCTTTGGCATGTGCGAGTCGTGCGGCCGCACAGGGCGCCACGCTCCAGGGGGCGCCGCAGGGAGACAGCTGTCATTGTTATTTGCTGCCCTGCTCCCGCTCCCAGGGGCTTTGCTAGATCTGTGCGGCTGCTAGTAGACAGAGGACGGCATCTGCAGGGGCGCCCGGTGGTAGCGCGGGCTCCCTGCTGATGCCACTCTCTCTACTATAGTCCTGGCCGCTGCCGCCGCGTTATCCCCCCCCCCACCCTGCAGTGTGAGCCCACCTGTGGAGCTGCACAGGCCTGTGCTTACAGGACCTGTGATGATGTCAATGAAGGGGGAGGAGTCAGGGATCACATGATCAGATCCTCCGTGTATGCAGGGCAGCTTCCACCAAGCAGGAAGTGAAAAGTTGAAGAAATGGATGAGGTGAGTTTGTGTGGGATCAAGAGGGATGTATAGTGTGAATGTAGCAGAGCTGCGTGTGTATGAGGTGTAAGGAGTGGAGCCGAGTGTGTACAAGGTGTATGGAGCTGAGTGTGTATGAGGTGTTCGGAGCGGAGCCGAGTGTGTATGAGGTGTATGAAGCGGAGTCGCGTGTGCACGAGGTGTACGGAGCGGAGCCGAGTGTGTATGAGGTGTACGTGGTGTACGGAGCGGAGCCGCGTGTGTACGGAGCAGAGCCGCGTGTGTACGTGGTGTACGGAGCGGAGACGTGTGTACGAGGTGTACAGAGCGGAGCCCAGTGTGTACTAGGTGTACGGAGCTGAGTAGCGTGTGTACGAGGTGTACGGAGCTGAGCCGAGTGTGTACGAGGTGTACGGAGCTGAGCCGAGTGTGTACGAGGTGTACGGAGCGGAGCCGAGTGTGTACAAGGTGTACGGAGCAGAGACGCGTGTGTACGTGGTGTACGGAGCGGAGCCGCGTGTGTACGTGGTGTACGGAGCGGAGCCGCGTGTGTACGTGGTGTACGGAGCGGAGCCGCGTGTGTACGTGGTGTACGGAGCCGAGCCGTGTGTGTACGTGGTGTACGGAGCCGAGCCGCGTGTGTATGAGGTGTACGGAGCGGAGACGTGTGTACGAGGTGTACAGAGCGGAGCCCAGTGTGTACTAGGTGTATGGAGCAGAGCCGAGTGTGTATGAGGTGTACGAGCAATGCCGCATGTGCACGAGGTGTACGGAGCAATGCCGCGTGTGTACGAGGTGTATGGAGCAGTGCCGTGTGTGTAGGAGGTGTACGGAGTGGAGCCGAGTGTGTACGAGGTGTATGGAGCAGTGCCGTGTGTGTAGGAGGTGTACGGAGTGGAGCCGCATGTGTACGAGGTGTATGGAGCGGAGCTGTATCAGTACGAGGTGTACAGAACGGAGCCGCGTGTGTACAGAGTGGAGCTGAGTGTGTATGAGGTGTACTGAGCAGAGTAACGTGTGTACGGAGCTGAGCCACGTGTATGTTATGTGCGGAGCCGTGTGTTTCCAGAGTGGAGCCGAGTTTGTACGAGGTGTACGGAGCGGAGCCGAGTGTGTACGAGGTGTACGGAGCGGAGCCACGTGTGTACGAGGTGTACAGAGCGGAGCCGTGTGTGTACGAGGTGTATGGAGTGGAGCCGAATGTGTACGAGGTGTATGGAGTGGAGCCGAGTGTGTACGAGGTGTATGGAGTGGAGCCGAGTGTGTACGAGGTGTATGGAGCAGAGCCGCGTGTGTACGAAGTGTATGGAGCAGAGCTGCGTGTGTACGAAGTGTACGGAGCGGAGCCGAATGTGTACGAGGTGTATGGAGTGGAGCCAAGTGTGTACGAGGTGTACCAAGCAGAGCCGTGTGTGTACGAGGTGTACGGAGCGGAGCATTATACTATATGGAGGAATGTGGGGGTGTATTGTACTATATGTCATGCTTTAAGTGTGCAATATACTATACGGAGGACTGTGGCGTGCATTATACTAAATGGAGGACTTTGGGTGTGCATTCTAGATAGAGAACTGTGTGGGTGCATTATTCTATATGGAGAAATGTGGGGGTGCATTATTCTATATGGAGGTCTGTGGGTGTGCAATCTTGTATATAAAAGCCGGAAGGATTTGTGACCTCACATCTGTCACTTTGTCCCAACGTCCGGCAGAGCTACACCCGCTCAGGGTGAGCCAAGATGGCGGCCGTAAGCGGGAGCTGGGACTCATAGAGCCTGCTACGCTTATGGCAGCCCCTAACACATACACACACCACACACACACCACACACACAACACACGCACACACAGTCGCCTATACTTACCACCTCTCCTCCGTCTTCTCCACCGCCGACATGTCGCCGCCCCTGGAGAACTGGATCCAATACGGCGTCTCGCGAGACTTCCCGGACGCCATATTGGATCCATGGCTCCAGGGGTGGCGACATACTTTCTCCAAGATGGCGTCCGGGAAGTCTCGCGAGAGTTCCCGGACGCCATATTGGATCCAGTCCTGGGTGCAGCGACATGTCGGGACTCAGGAAGACGCAGGCACCAGGGAAGAAGTAGGGACGGTGGTAAGTATATCGGAGTGTGGGTCCGCTGACCACTCTGCCCACCGCTGACCACTATGCCCTGCGCTGACCACTCTGCCCACACAGTGCCGCTGCGCTCACCACCCTGCCCACACAGCCCCGCTGCACCGACCACCCTGCCCACCGCGCTGCTACGCTGACCACCCTGCCCACACAGCGCCGCTGCGCTGACCACCCTGCCCACACAGCGCCGCTGCACTGACCACCCTGCCCACAGCGCCGCTGCGCTGACCACTCTGCCCACCGCACTCGCTGCTAACCACTGAGCCACCGCGCAGTGCTAACCACTGAGCCACAGCCCAGTGCTAACCACTGAGCCACCGCCCAGTGCTAACCACTGAGCCACCGCGCAGTGCTAACCACTGAGCCACCGCGCACTGCTAACCACTGAGCCACCGCGCACTGCTAACCACTGAGCCACCGCGCACTGCTAACCACTAAGCTGCCTTACAGTGCTCCATCCTCCCTCACCCCGCCGCTTTGTCCTCCATCATCCTCCTCCCACCGCTCTGTGCTCCGTCCTCCCCTGCCTGTACCATTCCATCCTCCTCCATCGCTTCCTCCTCCTTCCTTTGTCCGCCTCCTCTCCACCACTCCATCCTCCCCCTACCTGGGCTGCTCCATCCTCCTCCACCCCACCGCTTCGTCCTCTGTCCTCCTCCTGCCGCTCTGTCCTCCCCCTGCCGCTCTGTCCTCCCCCTGCCGCTCTGTCCTCCCCCTGTCGTTCCGTCCTCCCCCTGCCTGTGCCGCTCCATCCTCCCCCACCACTTCCTCCTCCTTCCTTTGTCCTCTTCACCTCCGCCACTCCATCCCCCGTCCTCCCCCTGCCCGTGCTGCTTCGTCCTCCCCCACCTCGCTGCTTCATCCTACACCCTCCTCCCTCCCACCACTCTGTGCTTAGTCCTCCCCATGCCGCTTCGTCCTCCCCCTGCCTGTGCCACTCCATCCTCCCCCACCCCACCGCTTCCTCCTCCTTCCTTTGCCTTCCTCACCTCCGCCACTCTATCCTCCGTCCTCCCCCTGCCTATGCTGCTCCGTTCTCTCCCACCCCGCCGCTTCATCCTGTCCTCCACCCCCCCCGCCGCTCTGTGCTTCATCCTCCCCTGCCGCTCCATCCTCCCCCTGCCTGTGCCGCTCCATCCTCCCCCACCGCAACGCTTCCTCCTCCTTCCTTTGTCCTCCTCCCCTCTGCCACTCCATCCTCTGTCCTCCCCCTGCCTGTGCTGCTCCATCCTCCCCCACACCGCCGCTTCATCCTCCGTCCTCCTCCCCCTGCCGCTCTGTGCTCCATCCTCCCCCTGCCGTTCCTTCCTCCCCCTGCCTGTGCTGCTACATCCTCCCACACCCCGCCGCTACCTCCCCTGTCCTCCATCCTCCTCCCCCCTGCTGTTCTGTCCTCCCTCCTCCCCCCTGCCACGCCGTTCTTCACCGGCCGCTCCTTCTTCAAAGTTCCTCCCAATTCAGCCCTCACCGCCTTCCCCATGCAATCTCTATTTCTATATTCTAAAATACCCGATGCGTTAGAATCGGGCCACCGAGAGTTCCCGGACGCAATATTGGATCCAGTCCTGGGTGCGGCGACATGTCGGCAGAACAGAGGACTCAGGAAGACGCAGGTGGCAGGGAAGAAGCAGGTAAATATATCGGAGTGTGTGTCTGTGTGTGTGTGTCCGTCCCCCCCACTGCTGACCACCCTGCCCACCCTGCCCACGGCACTGCGCTGCCCACTCTGCCCACGGCGCTGTGCTGACCACTCTGCCCACGGCGCTGTGCTGACCACTCTGCCCACGGCGCTGCGCTGACCACTCTGCCCACGCACTCACTGCTAACCACTGAGCCACCGCACTCACTGCTAACCACTCAGCCACCGCGCAGTGCTAACCACTGAGCCACCACCCAGTGCTAACCACTGAGCCACCACGCAGTGCTAACCACTGAGCCACCGCGCAGTGCTAACCACTGAGCCACCGCGCAGTGCTAACCACTGAGCCACCGCGCAGTGCTAACCACTGAGCCACCGCGCAGTGCTAACCACTGAGCAACCGTATACTCTGCTACCCACTGAGCCACCTGTATACACACAATTCATTTCACCGCACTCCCCTAACTATTAGTAAATAAACTATATATGGATTCTAGACTGCCCGATTCTTTAGAATCGGGCCGCCATCTAGTATACTATATGTAGGACTGTGGTGGTGCATTATTCTATATTGAGGACTATGGGGGTGCATTATATTATATGGAGGTCTATTGGGGTGCATAATATATGGAGGAATTTGGGGGTGCAATATACTATGTGGAATACTATGGGGGGGGTTCTGTCAGGGATCAAATCTTGCTGGAGACTAGTCAGAAAGTCTGTTCCCTGAAGGCTTCTCCCTGCTGACTGCCTTGAGTGACCGGTCTCTCCGCATACACGCAAATGGGGTGAATTCACCAGGGACTAGCCTTTCTTGCTACTCTCCTATCTGTCTCGGTCCCCAGAAGCTTTTGGAGTATGTTCTTATTTGAAATGCTGCATTATTTAAGAGTCAACACCTCTATATACAGCAGATAAAACAGGATCCACCATTCACAATAGATGATGTCACAGCTCACCTCCTCCTCCTGTACAATGATTGATAACACCTCTATATACAGTAGATAACACAGGATCCACCATTCACAATAGATGATATCACAGCTCACCTCCTCCTCCTGTACAATGACTGATAACACCTCTATATACAGTAGATAACACAGGATCCACCATTCACAATAGGTGATATCACAGCTGACTTCCTCCTGTACAATGACTGATAAACCTCTATATACAGTATATAACACAGGATCCACCATTCACAATAGGTGATATCACAGCTCACCTCCTCCTCCTGTACAATGACTGATAACACCTCTATATACAGTAGATAACACAGGATCCACCATTCACAATAGATGATATCACAGCTCACCTCCTCCTCCTGTACAATAACTGATAACACCTCTATATACAGTAGATAACACAGGATCCACCATTCACAATAGGTGATATCACAGCTCACCTCCTCCTGTACAATGACTGATAACACCTCTATATACAGTAGATAACACAGGATCCACCATTCACAATAGGTGATATCACAGCTCACCTCCTCCTGTACAATGACTGATAACACCTCTGTATACAGTAGATAACACAGGATCCACTATTCACAATAGGTGATATCACAGCTCACCTCCTCCTGTACAATGACTGATAACACCTCTATATACAGTAGATATACCGGATCCACCATTCACAATAGATATCACAGCTCACCTCCTCCTGTACAATGACTGATAACTCCTCTATATACAGTAGATAACACAGGATCCACCATTCACAATAGGTGATATCACAGCTCACCTCCTCCTGTACAATGACTGATAACACCTCTATATACAGTAGATAACACAGGATCCACCATTCACAATAGGTGATATCACAGCTCACCTCCTCCTGTACAATGACTGATAACACCTCTATATACAGTAGATAACACAGGATCCACCATTCACAATAGATGATGTCACAGCTCACCTCCTCCTCCTGTACAATGACTGATAACACCTCTATATACAGTAGATAACACAGGATCCACCATTCACAATAGATGATATCACAGCTCACCTCCTCCTCCTGTACAATGACTGATAACACCTCTATATACAGTATATAACACAGGATCCACCATTCACAATAGGTGATATCACAGCTCACCTCCTCCTCCTGTACAATGACTGATAACACCTCTATATACAGTAAATAACACAGGATCCACCATTCACAATAGGTGATATCACAGCTCACCTCCTCCTCCTGTACAATGACTGATAACACCTCTATATACAGTAGATAACACAG
Organism: Allobates femoralis; assembly: GCA_033576535.1. Taxonomy (NCBI): domain Eukaryota; kingdom Metazoa; phylum Chordata; class Amphibia; order Anura; family Aromobatidae; genus Allobates; species Allobates femoralis. The sequence continues at coordinate 631,179,073 of JARQOC010000003.1, forward strand.
GATCCACCATTCACAATAGATGATATCACAGCTCACCTCCTCCTCCTGTACAATAACTGATAACACCTCTATATACAGTAGATAACACAGGATCCACCATTCACAATAGGTGATATCACTGCTGACCTCCTCCTGTACAATGACTGATAACACCTCTATATACAGTAGATAACACAGGATCCACCATTCACAATAGGTGATATCACAGCTCACCTCCTCCTGTACAATGACTGATAACACCTCTATATACAGTAGATAACACAGGATCCACCATTCACAATAGGTGATATCACAGCTCACCTCCTCCTGTAGAATGACTGATAACACCTCTGTATACAGTAGATAACACAGGATCCACCATTCACAATAGGTGTTATCACTGCTGACCTCCTCCTGTACAATGACTGATAACACCTCTGTATACAGTAGATAACACAGGATCCACCATTCACAATAGGTGATGTCACAGCTCACCTCCTCCTGTACAATGACTGATAACACCTCTATATACAGTAGATAACACAGGATCCACCATTCACAATAGGTGATATCACAGCTCACCTCCTCCTGTACAATGACTGATAACCTCTATATACAGTAGATAACACAGGATCCACCATTCACAATAGGTGATATCACAGCTCACCTCCTCCTGTAGAATGACTGATAACACCTCTGTATACAGTAGATAACACAGGATCCACCATTCACAATAGGTGATATCACTGCTGACCTCCTCCTGTACAATGACTGATAACCTCTATATACAGTAGATAACACAGGATCCACCATTCACAATAGGTGATGTCACAGCTCACCTCCTCCTCCTGTACAATGACTGATAACACCTCTGTATACAGTAGATAACACAGGATCCACCATTCACAATAGGTGATATCACAGCTCACCTCCTCCTGTACAATGACTGATAACACATCTATATACAGTAGATAAACACAGGATCCACCATTCACAATAGGCGATATCACTGCTGACTTCCTCTGTACAATGACTGATAACACTCTATATACAGTAGATAACACAGGATCCACCATTCACAATAGGTGATATCACAGCTCACCTCCTCCTGTACAATGACTGATAACTCCTCTATATAGAGTAGATAACACAGGATCCACCATTCACAATAGGTGATATCACAGCTCACCTCCTCCTGTACAATGACTGATAACTCCTCTATATAGATTAGATAACACAGGATCCACCATTCACAATAGGTGATATCACAGCTCACCTCCTCCTCCTGTAAGATGACAGGTAACACCTCTATATATGGGAGGGTTGGTAATGACAGGTGGGAGAGGATATAGGTCTTGGGTCCCTGATTTTTTCTGACCCTAGCATAGCAACGCCCCTCCCTGCTCTCCTTGAAGACCATGAATAGATCATGTACAAACATGTATGCTCATGTGTTCTGAGTAAGTAATGGCGTGGGGGCGCCATAAGGCAAATTCGCACAGGGCACCATTCAACATAAGGCCGGCCCTGTCTATAATTACTATTGTTCCCAAGAAATTCACTTTATTACCATCATGCTTATTCTTTTCTGGAAACGAGACCTCAAAATAGATGAGTGCTAGATAGTTTGTTAAGTCTTGAAACATTTATATTGAAATTATATAGAAGACAAATGATAATAGGGACAATATTTATATGATGGTCGAAAATAATGCCATGAATGCTGTGTCTCATTGTAATTTATATAATTTGTATATTTATATAAAAAAAATCTGAAATATTTTACACTTAGAAATTCTTCTATAAACCAATGCAGTTACTCAACATTTTCAAGATCACATTTGTACACATGCATAAGGTAATAACCATCCCTGAGTCACTTTTCTCACATATTGACCCTGAAGAACAACAGCTGCTTTATCCTAAGAGAGTTGTATAAGCATGAAGAATGACGAGAAAGGTAAAGAAGGGACGATTCTCCACACTACTGGATCACTTTTCTAAATCATTGTATTAATGCATCTCAGACAAGACAATTTATGATCGTTCATTTAAGTGTCCTCTGATTTATCCTGGACAAATAGTTATGGGAAAGAAAAATGTAATGCTAAACCAGAAGCAAAATGTGAAAGCTGCTTGTTGCCTAGTTGCTTGAATAAACTTCAGCGCATTGACAGTACATGAGTGCTGCTGTATTTATTTGTTGATTTCCTGATCGCTATGGATTAGGTTCACAAGTAAAACACATTCAGTGGATCTCTCATTCAGGTTTGCAGGAAGAAAATCCACAGTATATTACATTCGCAAATAAATCTCAGATATCTTAATATTTATTAACATGGCCATGTGGCCATGACCTTAAGATTTGTACTTTAGGGTACTTCAAGGCCCATCCAGAAGTCCTGTCCTAGTGTGAAAACACAGCATGTGGCCTTGGTAAGAGGATGCTCCAGAGACATTGCACAGCAGAGGTGAGTGATAAAATATTAGTTGTTTTCTTCTTTCTACATTTAATACAGGACGCTTCATAAATATGGATGAAACCAAACATTTACATTAGAGGTACTCATTGGTTGCTGTTGTAGTGATATAAAAAAAGGTACCTAAATGGGTTGTCCACTACTAGGACAAGCTCTTCTCAATCTGTATGTTTCCATCATTTATCATAATGACACTTATACTCACCTTTGCTGCTAGTGGATTTCAAGTGGTGTCTACATTGTCTCCTGAGATTACGCAACTGTTTTACATCACACAATCCCAGTGGCCAATCACATACTACTTCACTTTCCCTTCAGACATTTTGCTTACATCTGGAGGAAGTGAGTGCTGCTTCTCTTACTGTTCCTCTGTATATATATTGATATGGCCAAAAGGAGGGAGAGTTACAGAGTTACATAGTTACACAGGTTGAAAAAAATACCTAAGTCCATCAAGTTTAAACTTTCTCCATGAATTATGCATTATTTGTCAGTAAATTATCTAAAACTCACAATGTTTTTGTGCTAAGAAAATCATTAAAGGGAAACTGTCACCAGTTTTGGGGGTTGTAAACCCTGCCCACCATCTTAAACATGATGTAATTGGGGTTCCTATAATCCCTTTATATCTCCAGTTGTGCCTCTGCATACCTCATAAAATGACTTTTAATCTGTCTTGCGCTGTATGCAAATTACTTTTCAAGGGTCATATAAGGTGTGGCACACTGTGGTCAGACCCGCCCCACTGCCTTGAAAATCCACCAAGCTCCACACCAACTCCGCCAAACTGAATTAGAAAATCCCACACCTCCTGTGTATGTAAGTGAATGACATAGTGATGTCATTCACAAGTCTACTGCCTGCACAGTGGCGCACCTCACTGTGCCCTATTAAAGAGCTGCACAAAGCCCAAAGTTTCACGAAATTCCACTGCGCAAGCGTGAGACCTTGGTCTAGCGAGACTTCGGATGTCACTATGTCATTTACATACATACAGTGGAGGGGCAGGTTTTTTTATTCAGTGGGGTGGTGTTGGCGTGGAGTGAGGAGTGCTTTCCCTGCAGCGAGGCATGTCTGACCGCAGTGTTCAGCACCCCATAAGACCCTTAAAAAGTAATATGCATAAAGTGCAAACAGGACAGATTAAATGTTATTTTATGAGGTATGCATGGGCATGTCTGGGGTTATAATGGGGTTACAGGAACCCCAACTTCATCATGCATAAGGTGGTGGGTATGGTTCACAACCCCCAAAACAAGTGACAGGTACACTTTAAGCCCTTTTCAAAAAACTGGTATAGTGTTTGCCATAGCTACCTCTTGGGTAAGACATTAAATATTCTGATTACTCTGCTGGTTGAATTGCTTATCTTCCAATAGTAGTGAGTGCCTCCTGGTCTTTAGTATGGTCTTTGGAAGGAATAAGTCATATGCTAGTCCTTTGTATTGATCAAATACATATTTATACATATAAATACAGTGAGGAGAATAAGTATTTGATACATCGTTTAGATTGTGAGTTTTCCCGCCTACAAAAAGTGAAGAGGTTTGAAATTTTTTGGAGGGAAATTATTTAACAGAATAGGAAATTAACTACAAATATTGAGATTAAGAGGCTTCTAACATTCTTATTTTACAGGGATAAGGGAAGTAGAAAAAGGGTGGGTAGAGGAGGGTATGGTGGGACGAGGTGGAGGGAGGGGGAGAAGCATGGTCAGTGGAGAGTGGGGGGAAGGGGAAATGGAAAGAGGAATGGAGGGAAAAACAATAAACTTTAACCTACAAGAATAAAATTATGAACACAACAACAGGTATAAACTATGGAATTGGAACGACATAAGACCGCCAAATAAGGCCAGGGTCACACATGCCATCCATTTTTGCCTTGGATCAATTTTTGGGATCATTTTTGTCATTTTTTTTTTCTAAATCCAAAAACGCATATGCCTTAATGGATGGTGCACTTAGGTGTAGCAGCGTTTTTCAAACACAAATGTGTTTTGGTTCAGCATCCCAAAAAACGCTGCTAGCTGCTAGTTTTTTTCCTCTTCCAGGTTGCCCAAATTTGCTGGTAGGTCATGTGGGAATGGTTTTTCCAGGGAGAGGTTTGTACCGTATATACTCGTGTATAAGCCGACCTGTGTATAAGCCGACCCCCCTACTTTTGCCCCCAAAATCTGGGAAAACCTATTGACTCGTGTATAAGCCGAGGGTGGACCCCAGCACAGGTATACAGCCCCCAGCAGTGTGGTATACAGCAGCCCCAGAGGTATATACAGCAGCCCCAGTGGTAGTATACAGCAGCAGCCCCAGTGGTATATACAGCAGCAGCCCCAGTGGTTAGTATACAGCAGCCCCAGAGGTGTATACAGCAGCCCCAGTGGTAGTATACAGCAGCCCCAGAGGTATATACAGTCCCAGTGGTACTATTCAGCAGCCCCAGTGGTAGTATACAGCAGCCCCAGTGGTAGTATACAGCAGCCCCAGAGGTAGTATACAGCAGCCCCAGAGGTATATACAGCCCCAGAGGTATATACAGCAGCCCTAGTGGTGTATACAGCAGCCCCAGTGGTAGTATACAGCAGCCCCAGTGGTAGTATACAGCAGCCCCAGAGGTATATACAGCAGCCCTTAGGTAGTATACAGCAGCCCCAGTGGTGTATACAGCAGCAGCCCCAGGGGTGTATACAGCAGCAGCCCCAGGGGTGTATACAGCAGCAGCCCCAGGGCTGAATACAGCAGCAGCCCCAGAGGTATATATAGCAGCAGCCCCAGGGCTGTATACAGCAGCAGCCCCAGGGGTGTATACAGCAGCAGCCCCAGGGCTGTATACAGCAGCAGCCCCGGAGGTATACAGGCCCCCCCATCAAGGTCCAGGGCCCCCCCTTGCGCGTCACACCTGTAAAGTAAAATCATACTTATCAGTGTCCTGTCGCGCTGTCCCGCCACGGCCATCACGATCCCGGGCTTCATTCCACGTCTTCCGGCTTCCTGTGGTCGCGGGCAATGACGTCATTGCCCGCAACTACAGGAAGCCGCGGGAAGACGCTGAATGAAGCCCGGGATCGTGATGGCAGCGGCGGGACAGCGCGACAGGACACTGACAAGTATGATTTTACTTTACAGGTTTTCCGCGCAAGGGGGGGGCCCTGGACATTGATGGGGGGGCCTGTATACCTCCGTCTGGTTCGGTATACTCGCGTATAAGCCGAGGGGGGACTTTTCAGCCCAAATTTTGGGCTGAAAAACTCGGCTTATACGCGAGTATATACGGTAATATTTATCATTGGTACACTTCAACTGTGAGGGACAAAATCTAAAGTAAAACTGCTTTAAATCACATTGTATGATTTTTAAATAATTAATTTGCATTTTATTGCATAAAATAAGCATTTCATACAACAGAAATATAGATCTTAATATTTGGTACAGAAGCCCTAGCTTGCTATTATAGAGGTCAGACATTTCCTATTGTTCTTAATCAAGTTTGCACACCCTGCAGCAGGAATTTTGGACTACTCTTCCATACAGATCTCCAGATCTTTCAGGCTTTGGGGCTTTCGCTGGGTAACATTGAGTTTCAGCTACCTCCAAAGATTTTATATATCATGTTTGGAGACTGGCTAGGCCACTTCAGGACCTTGAAATGCTTCTCATGGAGCAACTCTTTAGTTGACGTGGCTGTATGTTTTGGGTCATTGCCATGCTGAAAGACACAGCTACGATATATCTGCAATGCTCTTACTGAGTGAATGAGGTTGTTGGCCAAAGTCTTCTTATACATGACCTCGCCCATCCTTCCTTCAATACGGGGCAATTGTCCCGTCCCTTTTGAAGAAAAGCAAAATATGATGTTTTCACTCCCATGCGTCACAGTTGCAATGGTATTCTTTGGGTTGTGCTCACCCTACATCTTCCTCCAAACATGATGAGTGGAGTTGATAGCAAAAAGTTATATTTTAGTCTCATCTGACCACATGACCTTCTCTTATGTCTCCTCTTGATCATCCAGATGGAGATTGGTGAACGGCCTGCAGTTATCTTGTGTTTCTTCCATTTTCTAATAATTGTGCCAGTAGTTCTTCCCTTCTCACCACACTGCATATTGTCCTGTAGCACATCCCAGCCTTGTGCAGGTCTACATTTTTGTCACTGGTGTACTTATACAGCTCTTTGGTCTTAGCATTGGTGGAGACGTTGGAGTGTGTTTGATTGAGTGTGTGGACAGGTGTCTTCTATGTGACACAGTGGCTCACTGGTTAACACTGCTGACTTGCAGTGCTCACCAAGCTGTGAGATCTGCAAGGAGTTTGCATGTTCTCCTTGTGTTTGCATGGGTTTCCTCCAGGCACTGTGGTTTCCTCCCACATTCCAAAGACATACTGATAGGATGTTTAGATTGTGAGCCCCAGTGGAGACAGCATTGCAAATGTATGTATAGCATTATGGATTTAATAGTGCTATACAAATGAATAAATATTATTATTATTATACAAGTAACAAGTTAAAAAAGGTGCAAATAATTTAGGTAATGACTAAGTGCAGAGTTAAGGAACCATCATATGCAGCAATATTGCTAGGCAATTTCACTGGTTGCAGTGAAATCATGGACAAATTGTTCCATTTTTACACAGCAACAAGATAGAACAATGTATCCATGATTTCACTGCAACCAGCAAATTGCCAGAGAAATTGCCTCGCAATATTGCCGCGTGTGACGGTACCTTAAGAGGGCTTCTTAAAGAAAAACTAAGGCTGGTTTCATACTGCAGTTTTTTTCCTGATCAGGTTCAATCAGGTTTGTGTGTCAAAACCAGAAGTGTCTCCAAAACTCAGAAAAGGTATCAGTCTTTTTCTTATAGTTTTTCTTTGCAAGTTCCTCTCTTGGTTTTGACACACAAAACCTGATCAAACCTGATCAGGGAAAAAACTGCCTGAGGGCGGCTTCACACTGCGGCACGATCCGATCCAGGGCTGGACAGCCGTGGACTGGATCAGCACACAAGACTGGGGGGCTAATGTGCCCTCCGGTCGGTGTGCAGCCAGAATTCTTGCCAGTTGGCAGGGGATCAAATACTTTTTTAAGCAATGAAATGCAATTTAACTATTTAAAAATCATACAATGGGATTTTTTGTTATTATTTTTAGATTGTGTCTCTCACAAATGAAGTATACCTACAATAAAAATTACCGACCTCTCTATTGTTTGTAGGTGGGAAAATTATCAAAATTGATATTTTACCAAATATTTATTTTCTCAACTGTATCTCCTGTGAGACATGATTTTTTCTAAGCTAAACAAGACCAACTTTTCCAACGTCTCATCACATGGGAGACCTTCTTTTATTTGTAGTAATCTCGTTACCCGCCTTTGAATGGACTCTAATTTCTGAATACCCTTTTAAAAATGTTTAGCCCAAAATTGGATCCCATATTTCAAATAGGGCCTTAGGTCCCCTTCAAACCATGATTTTTTCCAGTCCTTGGGGATCCTGTTTTTTGCAGGACACCACAGACAGGAATGAACAGGCCCGTATTGGCAACTCCGGATGCCATTTCTGTGTCTAGATCCGTGATTTTGACGGATCCGGACACAGAAAGAGCAGGGAAGAGCCCAGTGGTGTCGGGGCTGTGATGTCACACGGGAGAGGAAAAATCCTGTGTTCCTCCCCCCATGTGACATGTAGATGCACTGCTGAAGTGAAATTTCACTGATCAGAGAAGTTTTAGTGTACTGAGCATGCTCAGTACACTAAATTGGATCCAGGAAATGATTCTGTTTTTTCCTGGATCCAAGCTCCATGAACCCCCATGTTATTTGAATTGGACAGTTCCGGATCCGATGCTGTCCGATTCTGTCCGCTATGCCCAAAATTAGAGCCGTCTCCGATTTTGAGGACGTAAAAACAACGGACACAATAGGATCCCTGCAGACATTGATTGCTATTAAGCACCAATCTATGTCCATCTGTGCCCATAGTGATACATGGGGCCAAATCAGATCCATGGCGATCAGTTTTACAATGGATCTCCACGGATCCCAAAAAATCGTGGTGTGAAAGGGGGCCTTACAACTGAATTGGTAACAATACATTGTAATCATGGGATCTTTTTTTTTTACCAAATTCTTGTTAGTTTTGCATCTGCTTTTTGACTTTGAGTATTTCTGCTTGCTTACTTGTAACAAGAATACCAAGTCCTTCTGATCCGTAGTACTGAGTATATTACAGCTTAATCTATATGCAGCAGTAGGATTACTTCATCCTGAGTGCATTACTCTATATTTATCAACATTAAATCTTATTTGCCAAGTCTTTGCCCATGCAGAAATTTTATCTAGATCGTTTTGTAATATTGTACCGTCAAGGTCAGTTTTTAATATCCTAAATAGTTTGTTGTCGTGAGCAAACACTGACACTTTACTCTCATTCTCATCCCCAAGGTAATTAATAAAGAAATGAAAATGAACTGGTCTAAGCACAGATCCCTGTGGTACCCCACTCGTGACTATACCCCATTTAGAGAATTTACCATTTACGACAAGAGATAAGCAAACCCGGAGATATTCGAGTTCACTGGATCTGGACAGATTTTTTTAAAAATTCTGGGACTGGGACCAGACTTTATGCGAGCTTGAACCCTAACCCCAAAAGCCCCATACCAATCTATGGTGACCCGAACTTCAGTGCTATAAAATGGTGGTAGTAAGGACTAGGGGGCTGCAAAAGGAAGCAAAATGCTGGACAATTATACTTACCAGTTTCCACGCTTATGTCACTGCTTCCGGGTCCGCTCATTAAACCTTATGCATATTCCTTTTCTTTCCTCAGCCACCCTCTGTGACAGTGTCTTATGATAGGATGCAGTTAGACTGCGCCCACGTTGGGTGCCGACAACTGTAATTGGTGGCCCTTAAACCAATGTATGAATAAGTAATTGAATAAAATGGCATGGACTGCCCTGTATGTTTATATCCAGTACAGATAAAGCCAATTGCTGGAGACTGCAGCCCACAGCTAGGTGCTTTATCTTGGCTGGGTAGCAAAATTGGGCGACACCCATTGTGATTTTTAAAGTAATTTAAACTAATAATTTTTAAAAAGTGAGTGAGGCCCCTGGTTTTGATAAAAAGCCAAAATAAAGCACAAGCTGGAGGCTGGTATTTTTCAGCCTGGCGAGGCCCATGGTTATGGGCCTCTGCCCAGGTTAAAAATAGTAGCTCACAGCCACCCCAGATTTGGAGCATTCATTAGATGCTCCAAATCTTAGTGGTTTCCATGGCTTATCCCAATTGCCCTGGTGTGGTGTCAATCAGGGTCATATAAGGGGTTAATGACAGCTAAAAAACTACATATGCCATCAAGTCGTAGGTTAGTTATGGATAGGTGTCTATGAGACCCCTCATTAGTAACCTGCAAGTCAAAACACAGAGAAAAATCCTTTATTTGAAATAAAAAAAAAACACACACACCCTCTTTTACCTTTTTACTAACTCCCAAAACACCCCTGCAAGTCCAAAGTAGTCCACCAAATGATGTCCCATGAAGAAGCTTGTGGGACACACTGACAACCATGCAGGAGACCTTAACTGTGAGAAGCGGTGACATCACTGAGGTCAACGGAGTTAAGAGATGAGGGCTTTCCCACTGCCATCAGTTGAACCTGCTGCTGGATTGACAGTTTGCGTGGCAGGGCAGCACAGCTGCCTGACACTCTGGCAGCAGGTTCAGCAGCTTCAACACTGATGGAATCTCCATCTTTGAACTCAGGTGAACTATTGCTGGAATGCAGTGACATGTCCTGGAATCCAGCAACCTGGCAATGGGTTCAACTGATAGCAGCATGAGAGCCGATGGCTATGAACTCTGGTGACCTCAGTGACTCCACCACTTCTCTTAGCCGATAGCTCTGCCGCGGTTGTCAGTGTATCCCAGAACTTGCAGTTAGTGGTCGTGTTTTCCATCACTGTAGCTTGATTATTTGTGTCATTAACCCATTGTATTACCTCAACTGTCAATGAACCAGGGCAATTGGGATGATCCAGGTAGAGCGCCAGCATTTGGCACATCTAATGGATGCTCCAAATCTGGGGTGGCTGTGTGCTGCTATTTTTAGCCTGGGAACGACCCAATAACCATGGACCTCCTCAGGCTGAGAATAGTGCCTCCAGTTGTGTGCTTTTTCTTGGCTAAATACTAAAATTGGGTGTGGCGGTTCAGTGTATTTTGCTACCCAGCCATGGTAAATCACATGGCTGCAGGCTTTAACCTTCAGCCATCAGCTCTATATGCGCTGGGTATAAAAATACAGGGGGAACTCAACATTTTTTTCAATTTTTTATTTATTGTTACACTTGCTGATTGGCTGCGCTGCAGCATTTCAACAAGTTTTATCAAGGTGACTGAACCTGAACAGTAACATGGACTATCTTGAGAATTTCATGTTTGGAGTCCGTGCATGGACACTAAGTGTCTGGTATGAACTCCAAACTTTACAATTCAGATTCACCCATCACTATTTACAATGACTCTTTGTTTCCTGTCTTTTAGCCAATTCCTTACTCATGTGCATATAGTTTTCCCTAGTCAATGTGACTCGCCCCAGGGCAGGGTACTCAACTCTCGAGCGGTTTTCAGTCTGGGATGTCACGGGTGGCCTGCCCGAGGCCATGGCCCTGGCGGTCAGTGACTAAGAGGGTTATTTACAGGGATTATATACAGTTTTTGTCATCGTGATGCCACCTGTTGTGTCTGGTGAGGGATCACCAGCGCCGCTACAGTCCTCCGGAGGTAGGTGGGACGCTGAAGGGCTCCTCTAGGTCTCTGGCCTGTGCCTACTCGTGGCACCAGCACCAGAACTTTCCTGCAGCTCTTCTAGCATCTGCCACACTCTGACTAACTCCGCCCCCAGCAGCAGTATTTATAGGGGATCCTGTCTAAGTGCAGCAAGTTGAGCTCCCCCTACTGTGCCGGGGCGGAAGGTGTTGTTTGTAGTGGTACCTGCTGTGGAAACCCAGCTGTGCAGTAGAGAGATATGTGGTCACCTGCGTTGGCAGGGCGCCACAAGTGTTACTGGAATTTCAGTATAATGCTATGTGCGCATGCTGCAGATTTGGTGAAATTTTCTCAACCAAAGCTGCACTATCTGAGAGAAAAAAGCAGGTTTGGTGCAGATTTGTGCCATGCATTATTCCTAATGAGAATGGCAGGAAGGGATCAAAAATGCTGGCAAATCTGCACCAAAAATTGAAATGCTGCTGATTTTTTTCTGTAACCAAATCTGCAAGGAAAAAATAAGTAACCTGTGCACAACATTTCAGAATTCACATAGACTTTGCTGGCTTCATGAAAGGCATGCAGATTTGGGAGAAATCCGCAAACAGAATACATAAAAAATGCACTGCATGCACATAGCCTTATGGTGGGTTTACACGCTCAGATATCTGAAACGATATCGTTTGGAATGTCACGTGACTGCGATTGTTTCGACATCGTTAGTGCATTGTCAAACGCAAGGGTATCGTTAAAGATGTGTAATTTGGCAACGTGCCAGCGTCGTTCATTACAACTTTGTGAACGATTGGATAAAGTGGCAGAAATAGGAGAATTCAGAACGATATCGTTCATCTTGGTGTCACATTGAACGATGCTGCACTTTGCTGGAGCGTTAATTGGACGATGAATGATAAAAGTGAGGTCCTGAGCACACTTTTGAATTGTCCGATCCAACAATTTTTGCTTCAGATATCCTGCGTTTACACGCAACGATGCAAAAACGATATCGTTTGAACAATGTCAAAAGCGTGACGTTTAAACGATATCGTTTCAGATATCTGAGCGTGTAAACCCACCATCAGGCTGTTACATGGTGCAGTATAAAATGCCTTTGCAAAGTCCAGATAAGTCAGATCAGATTTATTGCAACAAAATCCAGATTTGCATTTACCTCCTCATAGAAACCAAACATGTCGGTTAGACACAACTTATCTTTCGTGAGTCTTTGCTGGTTATCAGTCATTACATTATTCTGATGTTAGACATACTGGACTTACTTGCCTGGACTTAAGGCCACTTTACACACACCAACTTATCTGTCCAACTTCTGAACAACTTACTGGTTGCAGTGAAATCATGGACACATTGCTCCATTTTGTGGCTGTGTACAAATGGAACTATGTGTCCAGGATTTCACTGCAACCAGTAAGTTGTTCAAAAGTTGGATAGATAAGTTGGTGTGTGTAAAGCAGCCCTTTTACCTTCATACATTTCTTAAATATTGGTACCACATCAGCTATCCTCCAATCCTATGGCAAACACTGTTACTAGAGAGTCTACAAAGAGATGTAATAGTCTGTCTTTTACTGAGCTCAATTTCCTCAATATTCATGGATGAATGCTACCTGCCCCAGTGGAGTTGTCATGTTTAGTTCGCTCAGACGCAGCTGTACTTCCGTCTTACGTTAAACTATTTATATCAGATGGTGAACTTTGATTTTTGCCTTGTTGAATGATCCCTGGAACTGTCAGTTCATTGATGAATAGAAATGAAAAGTGCCTTTTTAAAATCTCATCTTTTTCTTTGTCCTGTATAATTATCTTGTTATTACCATCTTTTAAGTAGCCAATATCATCCATTGTTTTCTTTTTGGCAATGTTGAGTTCATAATATTTTTGTAGAGTAATTTTAATGCTGTTGGTAACTTGTGTTTCAGTAGTTAACTTTGCTAGCTTGATTTTTTACATTTCCTATTGATATCTTTATACTCCTGAAATGCTATTTCTGTATTCTCAGCCTTCGAGATATTGAATTCCCTTTGTTTTTGTCTTATTAAACATTTTTACTATCTGCATAAAAGCTATTTTTTATTTCTGGACATTTTATTAGCACATTATATAACTTTTCTACAGGATTCTTGTGTATTATTATTATTTATTTATATAAAGCCATTATATTCCATGGCGCTTTACATGCTAAAAGGGGCAGACTAGGACAAGTAACATAGTAACAATACAAGTAACAATAAATGTGGACAATTCGGTCGTACAGATACAAGAGGGGAGAAATCCTGTCCGCGAGGGCTCACAGTCTACAAGGGGCGGGTGGGGAAACAGTGGGAGGGGGAAGATCCAGTCGTGAGGCGGTGTGGTATTACCTTAAACATGCCCCATTTATGTTTGATAACCCCAGGTACCGTGACATGTTCCATTCTACATGATTAGGCTCTACTCTTAAAGGGATTGTCCGGGCTTTTCATAAAATCTCAGTGCATATCTAGGCTGCAGAATGCTGACAATATGTAATTTACTTTCTGTTAGCATTTTGCAGGGTTTCCTAGATATCACTCTTTTGAATATGAACAGAATGACATGGGGGGTGTTTGTATTAGAGCTGGCATGTAAATGAAGAACTGGTCATTTCCACCCACTTTACTCTAAGCACGCCCACCACAGCAACAACCCCACCCTCCATAGCAACAGGCCCTCCCTGCCCACATGAATGAGCCCTCCCCACACAGTAACAAATCCTCCCCCTATAGCAGCCATCTGTCCCCAGTGCAGAGCAGAACCACCCGGTGTACAGCTGCTTCTCCCCCCAGCCAGTCACACCACTGAACAGCGATCTATGGAAATTCTGTAGTGAGGAGGGAAAATCCTCCTGAAGTCAGGGCCACTCCAAGATTACAATGAATAACTCACTCGTTATCAGTGATTCCTTCCCTCCACTGTCCTGGGCTATCAGTGATGGGGCTCTGCTGCCAGGAGCAGTGAAGGAGAACATACTGTGTACTGCCAAGTGATGGGGGTCTGCACCTTCTAATCTGCACAGGGGTCTCCAGTCACTGATGTAATGTCTGTGAGACACTGTAACAAAGCTGCAGCTGTGTGAATGAGACAGCTCTGCGTCACTGATGTCTTCACACAACAGCAGGTTTGGTGTGAAGGATGATCAGCACTGTGTCTTTAATGACACAAATACTCATTGGTGCAACCTTTCAATCAGTAACTGCAACAATGTTGGGGGGTGTATGTATGGATGGATATATATATATATATCTATTATATAATCACGAATGGGTTTTTTGCCCCTTTTGAGTCCGCTCACGCTGCGAGTCAATGTCGTCATGTGGATACGACCGAAGCATTGGCCGCGCAGCGGGCATGGCGAGTCGCCTTAGCAGCGCGAAGCATTGACCGTGAAGCGGCCATTGCGAGTCAGAGACTCGCTCTGCTAGAATCCCGATGCATCTGCATCGGGCACCCAGCTAGTATATATATATATATATATATGTGATGTGGGGGGTTGTTTGTGTTTGTTGAGGAGCCCAGCTTTACACTATTCATTTCTGACACTGTCATACCTTCAAGTCTGTATAAGGTGTGTGCCTATATCCTATCACTTTATAATTTTGTAGCAGTAATATGTAGCAGATGCACACGGAGAATTCACCTCTGCTAGTGATAGGAAAGAGAAGCTAAAATTTATTTATGAATTTTTACTTCACCTCCGGGCGATATTCCGTTTTTCACTTTTCCATCCCCTTCTTCCATAAGTTTTCAATTTTTCCGTAAAACAGACATATGAGGACTGTTGCTATATTTTGCGGGATGAGTTGTTCTTTTGAATGACGTCATTTATTTTACCTTATAGTGTACAGGAAAATGGGAAATAAAATCCAAGTGCGATGAAATTGCAAAAAAAGTGCAATCACAGATATGTTTTTTATTTATTCAAATGGAAAAGGGGAAGGGAAAGGCCGCTCCATTGCCCATTAACCTCCTGGATTCCTGCACCTGGTGTGGCAGCTTTGGCAACTGCCAGGAAACAAAGTGAAGTAGAAAACACCGTTGCTTGTCTTCTTGAAATTCTCTTTATTATTTGAAAATGATAAAATCATTCAGCGTGCTAGCTGGGCACTAGACGCGTTTCGGAAGAACAACTTCCTTAATCATTAGCAAATACAAAATACAAAAACTTATGAATATATAAAAAAAGAAAGAAACCTCCACCCACAGCTGAACATAATTTACAATGGTAATAATAAAGAAATTAAAAGTTTAACCCTTTCACATGTTATGGAGTTGAACCTTGCACAAAACGAGTATTAAACTGCTTTCTAATACACAACTCATTCATATTCTTAAATATGATACAATATATATATTTGGTATCTTTATAAATTTCCACCTTTGATTTTTTATTTTGTTTCTTTTCTTTTCTTTCCTTATATGATGGAAAACCAATATACTATCGTACAGAGAACATTTCAGTGTGTATTAATATATTTATGATGATTATCACATATTAGTAAATTCTGTTATTACACTCCTGATGTGCATTTGTTGCATTGTTCAAGCATATTCAAAATGTAATCATCCTAGTAACTTTATAGGAAGACCTGTTTTTTATTTTTATTTATAAATATATTACTTTCTTTCTTCTTCTTTTCAGTTATTACTCTGTGAAAAAAAAAAAAGGGGGGGGGGAGGTGGGGTGGTGTTTTGGGTTCAATTCCTCTAGAGACCTTAATTAAAGTTCTCACTATAGTCACTTATGTTTTTATGTTATTAAAATCCTTTCTAAATTGAGTGACAAAAGTGGGATGATATGTACTAAAATCCCTATTTCGATCTATTTCACAAATGGACATATTTTCAGAGTGTAAATTTCCAAGCTCTTTTTTTTTTTTTTTTGTCTTTAGTTTCACTGGTTTTTTAATGCTTTGATGTTAAAATCCTTACTGAATTAAATGACAAAAATGGGAGGATATGTATTAAAATCCCTATTTTGATCTATTTCACATATGGACATATTTTCAGAATGTAAATTTCCAAGCTTTTTTTTGTCTTTAGTGTCACTGGTTTTTTAATGCTTTGATGTTAAAATCCTTACTAAATTAAATGACAAAAATGGGAGGATGTGTATTGAAATCCCTATTTTGATCTATTTCACAGACAGGCACATTTTCTGAGTGTAAATTTCTAAGCTTATTTTTGTCTTTATTTTCAACGGTTTTTTTATGCTGATTTTCTGCCCTGGCCTGTAATAGGGATTTACGATCTTTTAACTCCACAATGTTTAATGCCCATTATATAGTCCACTTCTTATAACCTTATAACCCCTATTTTTTAGTATATTTGGAAAAAAAAAAAAGGGGGGGGGGGACACACACTTATTTTGGGTTTTATTCATCCATAGATTTAAATTAAGATTTTCACTAAAGTCACTTATGCTTATGTCTAAATAACATTAGGATGTCTGGAGTCAAAGTTCCCCTATTGAAACGGGGAAGAAGGGGGGGGGGGAACTGAGGGGGGGTTTGAGGGCCCGAAAAGGGGGGGGGGGGGAATTGTCCATTAGAATATTTAACTTGTTTCCTAATAGAAGTAACATAAGTCATTTCTATAGTTAAGACCATTCGGACTGTGGGCGTCCAACTGAAGAATCCAATAAAGTTTCCGATTGTGGAGCACCCGCCCACAGTCTCCGCCCCTATATGGACGATGGACCCGTTCTATACCTATAATAGTTAACGATGTTAAGTCTCCACCATGAACCTCACAAAAATGCCTTGACAAACCTGACATCCCAGTTCTTAAAGATTTTGAGTTCGGATTGGATGCTGTAATATGCTCAGACATACTCTTTTTCAAGGATCTGGTGGTGCAGCCTACATAACTTAAACTACAAATTTCACAGGTGGCTAAATAAACCACATGTGTGGTATTACAGTTGATATATGTATCCACTAGAAAGGTTTTATTGGCTTTATTCTTACGGAAGATATTACTAAGGGCCACGTCACACACACAGATATCTATAGGCATTTTTGTGAGGTTCATGGTGGGGACTTAACATCGTTAACTATTATGGGTATAGAACGGGTCCATCGTCCATATAGGGGCGGAGACTGGGAGCGGGTGCTCCACAATCGGGAACTTTATTGGA
This sequence comes from Allobates femoralis, assembly GCA_033576535.1. NCBI lineage: Eukaryota > Metazoa > Chordata > Amphibia > Anura > Aromobatidae > Allobates > Allobates femoralis. The sequence continues at coordinate 631,196,477 of JARQOC010000003.1, forward strand.
TCCTTCAGTTGGACGCCCACAGTCCGAATGGTCTTAACTATAGAAATGACTTATGTTACTTCTATTAGGAAACAAGTTAAATATTCTAATGGGCAATTTCCCCCCCCTTTTCGGGCCCTCAAACCACCCCTCAGTCCCCACCCCCCTTCTTCCTCGTTTCAATAGGGGAACTTTGACTCCAGACATCCTGATGTTATTTAGACATAAGCATAAGTGACTTTAGTGAAAATCTTAATTTAAATCTATGGATGAATAAAACCCAAAATAAGTGTGTCCCCCCCCCCCTTTTTTTTTTTTTCCAAATATACTAAAAAATAGGGGTTATAAGGTTATAAGAAGTGGACTATATAATGGGCATTAAACATTGTGGAGTTAAAAGATCGTAAATCCCTATTGCAGGCCAGGGCAGAAAATCAGCATAAAAAAACCGTTGAAAATAAAGACAAAAATAAGCTTGGAAATGTACACTCAGAAAATGTGCCTGTCTGTGAAATAGATCAAAATAGGGATTTCAATACACATCCTCACATTTTTGTCATTTAATTTAGTAAGGATTTTAACATCAAAGCATTAAAAGAAACAGTGACACTAAAGACAAAAAAAAGCTTGGAAATTTACATTCTGAAAATATGTCCATCTGTGAAATAGATCAAAATAGGGATTTTAATACATATCCTCCCACTTTTGTCATTTAATTCAGTAAGGATTTTAACATCAAAGCATTAAAAAACCAGTGAAACTAAAGACAAAAAAAAAAAAAAAAGAGCCTGGAAATTTACACTCTGAAAATATGTCCATTTGTGAAATAGATCAAAATAGGGATTTTAGTACATATCATCCCACTTTTGTCACTCAATTTAGAAATGATTTTGATAACATAAAAACATAAGTGACTATAGTGAGAACTTTAATTAAGGTCTCTAGAGGAATTGAACCCAAAACACCTAACCCCCCCCCCTCCCCCCCGCCCCCCCTTTTTTTTTTTTTCACAGAGTAATAACTGAAAAGAAGAAAGAAAGTAATATATTTATAAATAAAAATAAAAAAACAGGTCTTGCTATAAAGTTACTAGGATGATTAAATTTTGAATATGCTTGAACAATGCAACAAATGCACATCAGGAGTGTAATAACAGAATTTACTAATATGTGATAATCATCATAAATATATTAATACACACTGAAATGTTTCCATCATATAAGGAAAGAAAAGAATTTACTAATATGTGATAATCATCATAAATATATTAATACACACTGAAATGTTTCCATCATATAAGGAAAGAAAAGAAAAGAAACAAAATAAAAACATCAAAGGTGGAAATTTATAAGATACCAAATATATATATTTTATCATATTTAAGAATATTAATGAGTTGTGTATTAGAAAGCAGTTTAATACTCGTTTTGTGCAAGGTTCAACTCCATAACATGTGAAAGGGTTAAACTTTTAATTTCTTTATTATTACCATTGTAAATTATGTTCAGCTGTGGGTGGAGGTTTCTTTTTTATATATGCATAAGCTTTTGTATTTTGTATTTGCTAATGATTAAGGAAGTTGTTCTTCCGAAACGTGTCTAGTGCCCAGCTAGCACGCTGAATGATTTTATAATTTTCAAATAATAAAGAGAATTTCAAGAAGACAAGCACCGGTGTTTTCTACTTCACATGTTTTTTATTTGCCATGTTCACTATATGGTAAAACTGATGTGACGATGTGATGCCTCAGGTCTGTACTATATGGTAGCATTGAGGTGTCGGTATAATGTCTGGGGTCAGTACTATATGGTAAAACTGACATGTCTATATGCTGCCTTGAGTAGGTACTATATGGTAACACTGACATGTCGGTATGATGTCTCGGGTCAGTACTATATGGTAAAACTCATGTATTGGTATAATGTCTGTGGTCGGTACTACATGGTAAAATTGACGAGTCGGTATGATGCCTCAGGTCAGTACTATATGGTAACACTGAGGTGTCAGTATAATGCCTCAGATCAGTACTATATGGTAACACTGACGTGGCGGTATGATGCCTCGGGTCTGTACTATATGGTAGCATTGAGGTGTCGGTATGATGTCTCGGGTCAGTACTATATGGTAACACTGACATGTCGCTATGATGTCTCGGATCGGTACTATATGGTAACACTGACATGTCCATATGATATCTGGGGTCATTACTATATGGTAACACTGACATGTCGGTATGATGTCTTGGGTCAGTACTATATGGTAACACTGGCGTGTTGGTATCATGTCTCAGGTCGGTATTATATGGTAAGACTGATGTGTCGGTATGAAGTCTGGGGTCGGTACTATACGGTAACACTGATGTGTCGGTATGATGTCTGGAGTCGGTACTATATGGTAACACGGACGTGTTGGTATGATGTCTCAGGTCGGTACAAGTTCGTAGATACTGTTATTTAAGTGGTGAAAAAATTAAGAATTAAAAAAAAAAGAATTGCGTTTGCACCATTTTCCACAACCCGCAGCATTCATACAGTCAAACATGTATTTTGAGAAACATAATTCATATTTATTTTTATTTCAAAGTGAACCGTCACCAGATTTTTGTGTATTAAACTAAAAGCGCCCTTTAAAGCAGGGCCTATGCTGTGTTCTAAGAATTCTAAGAAGGAGGATACTATGCCCTAACTGATCTGCCCCTGTACACAGAATAAATAACTTATACCAATCTCCCGCTCTGTATAATAATTACCTGTTTCCGGTCCGATGGGCATGCTTGCAGATTGGTTAGTCCTGCCTCCTCTGTCGTCCATCCCAGCTATCCCGCCGTCTGTCCTGCCTCTCTTCATCGTCCATCCTGCCTCTACTGCCATCTGACTGCCCATCTCCTCTTCTGAGTGATGTGCATAAAGCCTCCTGCGTTATTCACGTCCCACTCTCCCATCTTGTGTTACTATATAGTACTGACCAGAGGCATCATACCGACACGTCAGTTTTACCATATTGTACTGACCCGAGACATCATGCCAACACATCAGTGTAAAAATATAGTACCGACCTGAGGCATCATACAGACATGTCAGTTTTACCATATAGCACTGACCCGAGGCATCATACCGACAGATCAGTTTTTCCATATAGTACTGACCTGAGACATCATACTGACACATCATTGTTACCATATAGTACTGACCCCAGACATCATACAGACATGTCAGTGTTACCATATAGTACCGACCTGAGGCATCATACTGACATGTCAGTGTTACCATATAGTACCAACCCGAGGCATCATACTGACACATCAGTTTTTCCATATACGGTAGTACTGTCCTGAGACATCATATCGACACATCAGTGTTACCATATAGTACCGACCTGAGGGATCATACAGATATGTCAGTTTTACCATATGGCATCATACCGACATATCAGATTTACCATACAGTGAACATGGTAAATAAAAAACCCAAAAAACATACCTGTGATTGCACATTTTTTGCAATTTCATCGCACTTGGAATTTTTTTCCCATTTTCCTGTACACTATATGGTAAAATAAATCACCTCATTCAAAAAAACTACTCATCCCCCAAAAAGCAACAACAAAAAGCCTCATTTGTCTGTATTGACAATAAAATAGAAAACTTATGGAAGAAAGGGAGGAAAAAATGAAAAATGGAAAATCGCACGGAGGTGAAGGGAAAATACATAAATAAATTTTAGCTTCTCTTTCCTATCACTGGCAGAGGTGAATCCTCCATGTGTACCTACTATATATTACTGCTACAAACATTATAAAGTGATAGGATATAGGTGCACACCTTACACAGGCTTAAGGTATAACAGTGTCAGAAATGAATAGTGAAAAGCTGGGAAGGAAGGAAGGACTCCTCAGCAAACACAAACAACGCCTTTATTTTTAGTATCAAAATCCTTAGTATGACATATATACATATACAGTTAGGGCCAGAAATATTTGGACAGTGACACAAGTTTTGTTATTTTAGCTGTTTACAAAAACATGTTCAGAAATACAATTATATATATAATATGGGCTGAAAGTGCACACTCCCAAGTGCAATATGAGAGTTTCCACATCCAAATCAGAGAAAGGGTTTAGGAATCATAGCTCTGTAATGCATAGCCTCCTCTTTTTCAAGGGACCAAAAGTAATTGGACAATGGACTCTAAGGGCTGCAATTAACTCTGAAGGCGTCTCCCTCGTTAACCTGTAATCAATGAAGTAGTTAAAAGGTCAGGGGTGGATTCCAGGTGTGTGGTTTTGCATTTGGAAGCTGTTGCTGTGACCAGACAACATGCGGTCAAAGGAACTCTCAATTGAGGTGAAGCAGAACATCCTAAGGCCGAAAAAAATGAAAAAATCCATCAGAGAGATAGCAGACATGCTTGGAGTAGCAAAATCAACAGTTGGGTACATTCTGAGAAAAAAGGAATTGACTGGTGACCTTGGGAACTCTAAAAGGCCTTGGCGTCCACGGATGACAACAGTGGTGGATGATCGCCGCATACTTTATTTGGTGAAGAAGAACCCTTTCACAACATCAACTGAAGTCCAGAACACTCTCAGTGAAGTAGGTGTATCTGTCTCTAAGTCAACAGTAAAGAGAAGGCTCCATGACAGTAAATACAAAGGGTTCACATCTAGATGCAAACCATTCATCAATTCCAAAAATAGACAGGCCAGAGTTAAATTTGCTGAAAAACACCTCAAGAAGCCAGCTCAGTTCTGGAAAAGTATTCTATGGACAGATGAGACAAAGATCAACCTGTAACAGAATGATGGGAAGAAAAAAGTTTGGAGAAGAAAGGGAACGGCACATGATCCAAGGCACACCACATCCTCTGTAAAACATGGTGGAGGCAACGTGATGGCATGGGCATGCATGGCTTTCAATGGCACTGGGTCACTTGTGTTTATTGATGACATAACAGCAGACAAGAGTAGCCGGATGAATTCTGAAGTGTACCGGGATATACTTTCAGCCCAGATTCAGCCAAATGCTGCAAAGTTGATTGGACGGCGCTTCATAGTACAGATGGATAATGACCCCAAGCATACAGCCAAAGCTACCCAGGAGTTCATGAGTGCAAAAAAGTGGAACATTCTGCAATGGCCAAGTCAATCACCAGATCTTAACCCAATTGAGCATGCATTTCACTTGCTGAAATCCAGACTTAAGACGGAAAGACCCACAAACAAGCAAGACCTGAAGGCTGCGGCTGTAAAGGCCTGGCAAAGCATTAAGAAGGAGGAAACCCAGCGTTTTGTGATGTCCATGGGTTCCAGACTTAAGGCAGTGATTGCTTCCAAAGGATTCGCCACAAAATATTGAAAATAAAAATATTTTGTTTGGGTTATGTTTATTTGTCCAATTACTGTTGACCTCCTAAAATGTGGAGTGTTTGTAAAGAAATGTGTACAATTCCTACATTTTCTATTAGATATTTTTGTTCAACCCTTCAAATTAAACGTTACAATCTGCACTTGAATTCTGTTGTAGAGGTTTCATTTCAAATCCAATGTGGTGGCATGCAGAGCCCAACTCGCGAAAATTGTGTCACTGTCCAAATATTTCTGGCCCTAACTGTATATCTCCATAGATACACCACTAACACTGCACACTGTTGCAGTTACTGATTGGACAGGCTGCTCCAATCAGTATTTGTGTCATTAGAGACACAGACCATCCTTCACACTATACACTGTACCATATCTTCTGCTGTGTGAAGACATCAGTGACACAGAGCTGTCTCATTCACACAGCTGCGGCTTTGTTACAGTGTCTCACGGATTACATCAGTGCTGATGACCCCTGTGCAGATTAGAAGGTGCAGACCCCCATCACTGGGCTCACACAGTCTGTTCTCCTTCACTGCTCCCGGCAGCCAAACCCCATCACTGACAGCCCAGGACAGTGGAGGGAAGGAATCACTGATAACGAGTGAGTTATTCATTGTAATCTTGGAGTGGCCCTGACTTCAGGAGGATTTTCCCTCCTCACTACAGAATTTCCATAGATCGCTGTTCAGTGGTGTGAATGGCTGGGGGGAGAAGCAGCTGTACACCGGGTGGTTCTGCTCTGCACTGGGGACAGATGGCTGCTATAGGGGGAGGATTTGTTACTGTGTGGGGAGGGCTCATTCATGTGGATGGGTAGGGCCTGTTGCTATGGAGGGTGGGGTTGTTGCTATGCAGGGCGGGCTTAGAGTAGAGTAGGTGGCAACGACGAGTTCTTCATTTACATGCCAGCTCTAATACAAACACCCACCCCATGTCATTCTGTTCAGACACAAAACAGTGATATCTAGGAAACCCTGCAAAATGCTGCAGAAAGTAAATTACATATTGTCAGCATTCTGCAGCCTAGATATGCACTGAGATTTTATGAAAAGCCCAGACAATCCCTTTAATTTGTTGAAATCAGTTTTCGTAAAGATCCAGTTTTTACATCTTCCCTTTGAAATATTTTATTGAATATTACATTGAACCTTACCATATTATGGTTGCTGCATCCCAAATGTCTATGAACCTGTAGATCTGTAATTGTACCTAGTCTATTTGAAGAAGTCGCAGATTTCTTGGATGGATATCATGACATAACACTGTTATGCTATCTCAGGCGAGACAGTGCCAACACTAGAGGTGAGTATAGGTGTTGTTATTTTACATGGAGGAAACTTACACATTTAGAAGGGGTTCTTCTAGTAGTGCAGAAACCATTTTAACATTTCACTTGACCCTATGGAGGAATAAAATTACTGCAATGTTCTGTCTCTTTTGGGGTTTCTTTATGCATCACAGATAGCACTGGTGGTATTGAAGAGTTAGGGTTGCTTATTTTTATCTGTATATATGATATAGATGTAATACATTATTGTACTACAAAGTATTTTAAGTTTTGGCCCCTAGTGCAATTGCTAGTACAATTAAAATGTTTATAGGTAATATAACATTGATGGCTATTGGTGATAATTAACTGTACTATTTATAGTATGGAATTTAATACAACTAAAATTACTTATTCATATTTTATTATTAATTTTCAGAAAATTGATTTTCCATTTTTACTGCACAGGGCAAATTGCCGTAACATGGCTTAGACCCATACAATGCTGTGGCTCAATTACATTATTTCAGATTAGATTAGAGTTCATATTACATAACATTTTATGTTCATTATTCAAAGGACATTTTTCTATTCAAAATCAATATTTATCTCAGAAAATCTGTACTAATATCAGAAATTATAGATTGATCAATATAATGTAAAGTTTTAATCTTCTGTGGACTTTATTAGCATAATTTCAGTACCATTTGCAAGAAATATTTATTTCCCAATTTAGACATTTCTTTTTATAGATGGTGTTTTTTTTTATTAGGGCAATAAGAAAATTCAATGCTTTCTAAAGGAAAAATCAAAGAGATAAGTTGGTTGAAGTCATTTATTTTATGGATTACGGTTGTTTTCTCAATGCTATGAGTGTTATGTCGGGACCGTGTTTAACTCTTTATTGACCAGGCCTAAAAGAGTCTCGTGGATCAGCAAATTCTTTTGTTTGTGTTTTTTCCCCTCTACTTTTTATAGCAAACGCAACTTTTTTATATTTTTATCACTGAAGTGGCTGTATGTGGCTTTTTTGTGCATGAAAAAATTAATTATGTTTCAGCATTCGATTGGGGACATACAATATAGAATTTACTAAATACACAAATATGTATATATATATATATATATATATATATATTTATAAAACAGAAAAAAACTGCATAGCACTCACAGACTAATGTGAACCGGTGCCAGCAGGGCTGCTGGATCAAATAACTAGAAAAAAGTACTCTGCAGCACTCGGTTACTACCAATGATGTACATATGCTAACAAGCTATATATATATATATATATATATGAGAAAAAAGTTAAAAACTTACGTTTTTTCAAAAAACTCAAAATCTTATCTTTTTATTTCTGAAGTTCTTGGTACACACATTGGCCAATGTCTATTTGCTCACCGACTGCGACAAAGTGACTTCAGGTCCGACGAGTCCTACGCTGATATCCCTATCCTCCTTGTCCACCCCCCACCTCTCAGTGGGCAGACTCCATCTCAACCCTAGATCAATAAGATACAAAACAGCTGGCTCCATGCTGCAATTTGCACCCTTGTTGAATGCAGGTGATCTAGGGTTGAGATGGAGTCTGCCCACTGAGAGGTGGGGGGTGGACAAGGAGGATATCAGCGTAGGATTCGTCGGACCTGAAGTCACTTTGTCGCAGTCAATGAGCAAACAGACATTGGCCATTGTATGTACCAAGAACTTCAGAAATAAAAAGATAAGATTTTGAGTTTTTTGAAAAAACGTAAGTTTTTAACTTTTTTCTCATATATATATAGCTTATTAGCAAATGTACATCATTGGTAGTAACCAAGTGCTGCAGAGTATTTTTTTCTAGTTATGTATATACTAGCTGGGTGCCCGATGCACATGCATCGGGATTCTAGCAGAGCGAGTCTCTGACTCGCAATGGCCGCTTCGCGGCCAATGCTTCGCTCTGCTAAGGCGACTGGCCATGCCCGCTGCGCGGGCATAGCGAGTCGCCTTAGAACTGCTCGCAATGGCCGCTGCGCGGCCAATGCTTCGGTCGTATCCACATGACGACATTGACTCGCAGCGTGAGCGGACTCAAAAGGGGCAAAAATCCCATTCGTGATTATATATAGATATGTATATATATATATATATATATATATACACACACTGAACATAGATATAAACACATTTTTTTCCTCCCATTTTTCATGACCTAAACACAAGGATATAAAACTTTTTCTTTCCACACAAAAGGCTTTTTTCTCTCAAACTTTGCTCACACATTTTTTCAAATCTGTGTATAGGCCGCTTTACACACATATAGGTTGAACGATATCGTTCCCTATGTCACGTGACCGCGATCCTTCCGTCATAGTTGGTGCGTTGTCACACGCAAGGATATCGTTAACGATCTTAAATTTGGCAACACTCCAGCAATTTTGAGAAGATCCATTGAACGATTTTCAAAGGCAGGAATAGGAGAATTTTGAACGAGATCGTTCAAAAAGGTGTCACTCTGAACGATGTTGCTGCTTCACAGATCCTTAATTGGACGACGAACGATAGATTTGAGGTCAGGATCTCATTTTTGTGATGACCGTTCCAACGATTTTTTTAACCAACATCGTTCATTTACCTTCGCAAGGACACACTAACGATATAGTTGGAACGTTCACAAATCCATGACGTTTAAACAATATTCGTAACAATATCCTTGTGTGTGAAGCGGCCTTCAGTGAGTACTTCACCTCTGCCAAAATAATCCATCCACCTCACAGGTGTGGCTGATTAGACAGATGATTATTGCACAGGTGTGTCTTCTACTGGCCACAATGAAAGACCACTCTAAAATGTGCAGTTTTATCATACAGCACAATGCCACACAAATTTTGAGGAAGCATTCGATTGGCATACTGACAACAGGAATATTCACCGGAGCTGTTGCCCATGAATTGACTCTAAAGTGTTTCGTACATCCAATCGGTCTCACACCGCAGCCCACATGTAACCACACCAGCATAGGACCATCACATCCAGAATTTTCAACTTCAAGATCATGTGAGGCCAATCACCGAGGCAGCTGCTGCAACAATCGGTTTGAATAACCAAGAACTTTTGCACAAACAGAAACCATCCCAGGAAAGCTCATCTGCATGCTGGTCATCCCTGTCGTGGTCTCCACATTGACTGCAGTTTATTCATTGTACAAGACTTGAGTGGGCAAACGTTCACATTCAATGGCATCTTGAGAGGTGTTCTCTTTCTGCATGAATCATGGTTTTCACTGTAAATGGCAGATGGCAGACTCTTAAAATGTAGTCATTCCAGATACAGACTCATTTTATGGCCTCCCTGAATACTTGTAATACTCTAACACTGCACATTTTAGAATGGCTTTTTATTGTGGCCTGTCTAAGGCACACCTTTGCATGATGTGTAATCAGCATTTTGATATGACAGCCTGTGAGAGGAATGGATTATCTAAGCAATGGAGAAGTGCTTACAACTAGGGATGAGCGAGTCCTAAATTACTCGGAATCGCTAGACCCGCACGAGTCCGAGCCCAGGACTCGCTACTCGTTGCGAGTCTAGCGAGTCCAATGTTAATGAATAGGGAACTGAGTAATAGCGAATAATGCTATTTACAAATCGCTGATGTGTCTCTGAAAGTGTGCGAGTCCAAACTCGCAGGTTTTTCTCTTATTTGGAGCCGATGATGGGAGGGGGAAGCGATTCTCCGGCACACACCATGCTGTAAAAGCAAACAGGAAACGACTCGCTCTGACAGACGCACACACAGAGCAATCCATTCCCCAGAGCAATCATGGCCGGCCGTGTCAGTGTGAACACGCTGCGTTTGATTCCTCTGGTGGAGGCTCGGCCACTGCTATGGCTCCCAACAGACCCTGACTATGGGGATAACATCATGAGGACTACTGCCTGGAGAGAGATCGCCCAAGTGATGTTCCCTGCGTTCCATCTGAGTGGCCATGATGAACAGAGCAATATGAGTAAGTTAAATGAGTTCACCCGTTATATATTGGATTTACTGTATATATACTCGTGTATAAGCCGACCTGTGTATTAGCCGACCCCCCTATTTTTGCCCCCAAAAACTGTGAAAACATATTGACCGCCATCCTCGTATACAGCGGCTATCACTGGTAGACAGCCCCCCAGCAGAGTATACAGCTCCCCCTGCAGAGTATACAGGCCCCCAGATGGGTATACATGCCCCCATATTATGGTATACAGGCAGGGGCACGGGTCATGCGGCTGCAGGAGCATGAAGCAGCGCATGACCCCGAAGCAGCAGCCGGAACCGCAAGCTCCTGGCCGCGCGATGACGTCATCAGTGCGCGGCTGCGGCCGGGAGTGAGCGGCTGTGAGGAGCGCGAGGCTGCGGCTGGGAGAGAGCCCTACGAGACTGCGGGAGCTGCGGTGACTGTGAGGCGGCCGTCAGTCATCACCCCCCCACCCCCATCCTCACCTGTGTCGGACCGGTGAGGGAGGGCTGGCACCCAAACTGTAGGGTGCCAGTCTGTCCCTGTATACAGGGCCCTCAGTGGGTCTACAGCCCCCCCAGCAGTGGGTATAGAGGGCCCCCAGCAGTGAGTATACAGGGCCCCCAGCAGTGGGTATACAGGGCCCCAGTGGGTATACAGGGCCCCCAGCAGTGGGTATACAGGGCCCTCGTGGGTATACAGGCCCCCCATAGCAGGGTATACAGGACCCTCAATGTGTTATCATGCGCCGTCGCATAGTTGCCTATATTTGGATGGGGTCACAACAGTACACTTAGTTTAATGGCTGGTGCTCCTGGCTCTTACGGCCAGGGGGTTGGGTGTATATTAATACCACTAATGAGCAGAGTCTGGTGCCCGCACTATTACCTTCTGGATGCGTCGACATGTGTCCTGCCTCATTTGTGATAGTGTCCACGTGAGCTCAATGTCCGTAATGCTGTTGATGATGTTCCACACTGTCGTGTCACTGTGACTTGTATACACATTACACACACAACATGAATAAAATGTTATTGTTGATTTGTACACATACTTTTGGTGTTTCAAATATTACACATGTCTAAACCCGGTTTGAAATCATTTCACAGTTGACCATCTTCAAAAACGTTGGAGGAGCTTCCGCGATCAACATCGCAAACAACATCGCCAGATCGCAGAGGGGGACCCGGGAGCAGCTCCAGAGCTGATCTACAAACATTACGACCGGCTGTCCATCCTTGGACCGGTGGCCCGTATGCCAAGGTATGTGTCTGCAGCACTGTTGTCTACTATTATTATTATTTATTTATATAGCGCCATTAGGTTCCATGGCACTTTACATGAGGATAATGGTTAACTACAAAAAACAGTAAAGGAAGACAATCAGGTCGTACAGGTACAAGAGGAGAGGACCCTGTCCACGAGGGCACACAGTGTACGTATGAAGCTCTATAATGAGTGTGCTGGTTTACATACCACACTGGGGTTTGTTTCTGCCATGGTGCAACAGATTTCTATTACCTTTGGCAATGATCCAGGACATACACATTTATAGTCACATTGTGACGTTGGGACAAATAAGCAGGGTGGGCAGACACAATGTTCCGTGACCTCACAATTAGCTATTATTGTTGGCATGTTTGTGGAACAAAGCCATGTTCTTCCCTGCAATGGCCTCTAAGGTGTGTGGCCTTGTCTGGTTTGCCTGTCGTAAGCATCATTTGTATGTGTTCCTAATGGCCTCCCTCCACTTGCATAAGGGCCACATACATCCCTACACGTTCAATTGTGGGTGTTTTTAGGGTAAATAACGTTGTAAGGATATACCCCTTTTGCACTAAACTGTTTGTACACCATCACAAATTGTTGACACAGTCATACACATTAGAGGACATACTCTGTATCACTACAAATATGTGTGGTTCAGTTTTCCCATGGGTATATTTGGGCCTGCAAGGTGATGGTGTAGATATTAGGGCCCACATGTGAATTTAATTGTTTTGTTGTTAACTGATGGCCACATTAAGAATCCTCCGAAAAACATAGTGTATTAATGCTGTATAAAATCAAACTTAAAGGGGCCATATTTTCAGTGCAACAGGCTTTTATGTCCAAGGTACTTTAGGGAACAAGAAGTTTGCCCTTGCTGTTCCCGGCTTTGTGTTCGGCCCCGT
>JARQOC010000003.1:631211743-631230686 GCA_033576535.1 Allobates femoralis
CCCTTTAAGGTCAACAATGCAAACACAGAATACACAGATATGGGAGCCATGGACGAGGGTTGAGAAAGATGTGGATGGAGATAGTGGCTGAATAGTCATTATTATATATATTGTATTATATTACATATTATATTATATATATATATTGTATACGTTTGAACCCCTTCCCTGGTTTACATAGATGATATAACCTAAAAGTTTGGTAAATTAAGTATGTCAAGTTAACAGTGAAGTCAGGGGGACTTTTTTTCATGTGAACCATTGGTGTTATTGATCATCTAGATTAGATGGGATGGGGGGGTGGGGGTTAATAAGGGGGGAAAAATTATGTATTATTAGGGAATTAGCAAACAAAGTGACGTATACATTTATGTTATGTACAGTTGGTTATTCTTTAATAATAATAAAAAATTTCTGATTCAGAATACACTGATACACAGAGTCAAAAAAGTGTGCAACTTAATGTTTGACCTATGTTTTTGTTTCCAAATGCAATGCATTCACCAAACTTTTTTGGCCTTTACCCACAGAGAGGTTCACTACCGCAGGCGCCGTGGTAACCGTCCACCACCACAGCTGCCTGAACAGGCGAGGGAGGCCCTGAAGCCCCTTTAGTGGAGGAGCAAGGCCAAGCTGGTGGAATACCATCACCACCACCGCCACCAGCACCACACCACCACCACCGCCGCCACCAGCACCAACACCACCACCACCGCCGCCACCAGCACCAACACCACCACCACCGCCGCCACCAGCACCAACCCCAGCTTTGGGGCATGTCCGGCCGCAAGAGGAGGAACCTGGATGCCCACCTCACATCAGCAGCCATGGTCTGATCCCGGGGTCATCTAATCGACGGCGTGCACAAAGTAATGCTGACTTTGCCCACAGTCTGATACCATTCCTGGATGTAATTCCATTTGACAGGCTACTGCGGGCAAGGTCAGCATTACAGATTGTGCTTGACGCCAGTCGCCCACCAAACCACCCAGGTGAGGTTTTCAAGTATTTGGAGGGGTGGCAACTCAGACACTCCAACCTCCAAGACAGGCCCACACCCCGGGACAGCCATGTGCCACCCCAGAGGCCTGTACCTCCTTTTCAACACTGGCCACCTAACAGGGACCTACCATTTTTCCCCACACCTGCCCAGAGGGTCCACCCTCAAGGGTTGCCGGAGGCCATTCATGGGGCCCTTGACCTCTTGCAGGACCAGGGTGATGGTGTCACTTTACTGGCAAGGCCGGAGGATGCGGCAACCTACCACCAGCTGTAGACCCCTTATTTTTTTGTTTTTATTTTTTGTTCATGTGCATTGCACAATTTCTTTATGTTATTATTTCTTATATTCTCCTACTTTTTACAAAGTTCTAACACAAAAAAAAAAAAAAAAAAAAATTCTGACATCTTTACCATTATGGCGGAATAATACCCAGTTTACAAAAACTGCTTTGTGTCTGTCTTTTTTCAGGGAATGGATGTGTAGGTTGTTTTGTGGGTGGCCTTTTAAGTAATCATCATTATAATTATTATTTATTTATATAGCACCGATAGGTTCCATGGCGCTTTACATGAGGATAAGGTACACAAGGAGAAGTACAATAAACATAGACAATAAGGTCATACAGGTACAACAGGAGAGGACCCTGTACGTGTGGGCTCACATTCTACGAGGGGTGGGTGGGGATACAATAGGGTGGGGAAGGTGTCGGTCGTGGGGCGTGTAGCGGGGTGTCATGGCAGGTTGTAGGCCTGTCGGAAGAGGTGAGTCTTTAGGTGTTTCTTGAAGGTTCCCAGGGTAGGCGAGTGAGTGATGAGGTGGGGCAGCGAGTTACAGAGCATGGTTGATGCCCGGGAGAAATCCTGTATGCGGTTGTGGGAAGAGGAGATGAGGGGGGAGTGTCGGAGAAGTTCTTGGGATGAACGCAGGTAGCGTGAGGGATGGTATCGGGAGATCATGTCGGAGATGTATGGTGGGGATAGGTTGTGTAAGGCTTTGAATGTCATGATCAGTGTTTTAAAGTGAGCTCTCTGTGGGGCGGGGACCCAGTGAAGGGCTTGGCAGAGGGTGTAGACAGGTGAGTAGCGTGAGGACAGATGGATTAGTCGGGCAGCAGAGTTTAGTATAGATTGGAGAGGTGCAAGAGAGTTGGCAGGGAGGCCTGTGCGAAGGAGGTTCCAGTAGTCAAGGCGGGAGATGATGAGGGCATTAATGAGTGTTTTAGCTGTGTCAGGGTTGAGTAACGAGCAAATTCTTGAAATAATTTTGAGTTGGAGTGACAGGGACTTGGTTAGGAACTCGAGGTGGGGCTTGAAGGAGAGGGAGGAGTCAAGGATTACCCCGAGACATTTGGCGTGGAGGACAGGGGAGAGAGAGCATCATTAGCAAGTACTTTACGGACCGCATGGAGCATGAAGTCACCTTGGTTACTAAGTGTAAAATCATGACTCCACATACAAATGTTGCTGACAAATAAACAGTGCCTGTGTTTGGGGGGTTACTTAATGCCTCGCTATGGCAACAAGACTAGGAACACACATGTGAGAGGCTGGGACATCTACCTGCTACACATCGCGTCTACGCGTTTTCTACAGAGCGTACAGTGGGACCTTTCACCAGGCTCCAGCAGGATGATAGTCCAAGCAATGCCCACGATGCAAGCATAGGCTTGTTGCCTAAAAAAATTAGCTCAAGGGGCTTCATATACATTTTTTTCAGAAAGCAGGGTGCTTGGCCCATACAATAGAATAGCTTGTACTAGGAGCATAGTACATGCAATGCCCACGATGGAGGCATAGGCTTGGTGCCTGGAAAAATTAGCCCAAGGGGCTGTTTGGCATTTTGAGTATAAATGCAGGCCTAAGGGCCATGATAAGCTTGTTAGCCTGGGTGGCTCCAAAAATTAGCCCAAGGGGCTGTTTGGCATTTTGGGTATAAATGCAGGCCTAAGGGCCATGATAAGCTTGTTAGCCTGGGTGGCTCCAAAAATTAGCCCAAGGGGCTGTTTGGCATTTTGGGTATAAATGCAGGCCTAAGGGCCATGATAAGCTTGTTAGGCTGGGTGGCTCCAAAAATTAGCCCAAGGGGCTGTTTGGCATTTTGGGTATAAATGCAGGCCTAAGGGCCATGATAAGCTTGTTAGCCTGGGTGGCTCCAAAAATTAGCCCAAGGGGCTGTTTGGCATTTTGAGTGTAAATGCAGGCCTTAGGGCCATGATAAGCCTCTTAGGCTGGGTGTCTCCAAAAATTAGCCCAAGGGGCTGTTTGGCATTTTGAGTATAAATGCAGGCCTAAGGGCCATGATAAGCTTGTTAGCCTGGGTGGCTCCAAAAATTAGCCCAAGGGGCTGTTTGGCATTTTGGGTATAAATGCAGGCCTAAGGGCCATGATAAGCTTGTTAGGCTGGGTGGCTCCAAAAATTAGCCCAAGGGGCTGTTTGGCATTTTGGGTCTAAATGCAGGCCTAAGGGCCATGATAAGCTTGTTAGCCTGGGTGGCTCCAAAAATTAGCCCAAGGGGCTGTTTGGCATTTTGAGTGTAAATGCAGGCCTAAGGGCCATGATAAGCCTCTTAGGCTGGGTGTCTCCAAAAATTAGCCAAGGGGCTGTTTAGCATTTTGAGTATAAATGCAGGCCTAAGGGCCATGATAAGCTTGTTAGCCTGGGTGGCTCCAAAAATTAGCCCAAGGGGCTGTTTGGCATTTTGAGTGTAAATGCAGGCCTAAGGGCCATGATAAGCCTCTTAGGCTGGGTGTCTCCAAAAATTAGCCCAAGGGGCTGTTTGGCATTTTGTGTATAAATGTAGGCCTAAGGGCCATGATCAGCTTGTTAGCCTGGGTGGCTCCAAAAATTAGCCCAAGGGGCTGTTTGGCATTTTGGGTATAAATGCAGGCCTAAGGGCCATGATCAGCTTGTTAGCCTGGGTGGCTCCAAAAATTAGCCCAAGGGGCTTTTAAATGTTTGCTAACAGAAAATAAAGGTTGATTCCTTGTCAAAAGGTGTTGTGATGGTTAATGAAACCGAAGTTAAGGTATAGTGTTGGTTTAAGATGAAGCAGCCTCATTACCAGGTTGCAGGAACATGGTTACGCAAAACGTTACTGGTCTTGTACATACTGCTTGTACCAAAAAGACACAATATAATACAATGATTAATTATATCATATTGATGTTGAACGTGGCACTTCAGCTCTGAGTACTGTCGTCTTCAGGGCTCAAGAAGTCTTGTGAAATCCAGTTCCTATTAAACTTAATTAGAGTAAGCCTGTCTGCATTCTCTGGAGTAAGACGTGTCCTGGTATCAGTTATGATACCCCCAGCGGCACTGAAAACCCGCTCTGATGTCACACTAGCCGCAGGGCATGCCAGCACCTCCAAGGCATACAACGAGAGCTCTGTCCAAGTGTGGAGCTTGGAGACCCAGTAATTAAACGGGACTGCGGCATCAGTCAGGAAGCAGGTACTGTCACTTAAGTATTCTTGTACCATGTTGGTAAGTTTCTGTCTCCGAGAGATGGTTACTGGAGCAACATGGCGCTGCAGGTTCGATGGCTTATTGAACATAGCCCACTTTGCGGACATCTTTCCAGCATCTCTTCTGGACAGCGTGGATGATTGTGCCCCGACCAATGGCTGCTGTTGCACAGAGTTGCTACCTATGGGCAGAGTGTTGTCTGACGGTGATATTAGAAGCATATTATCCACAAGAACCCTCTTGAAATAGTCAATTGTCAAGCCACGTGGTGACTGAAACAGCAGCGAGGTGAATTTATCTTTATAACGTGGGTCCAGAAAGGTGGCCAACCAGTAGAGGTCGTTGTGCAATATGTTAATCACTCGTGGGTCTTCTAGCAGACAAGTCAACATGAAGTCAGCCATGTGTCCTAAGCTGCATAGAGTCATGTCTTCAGTGTCCTCAGAACGATGTTCAATACCCATTGTATCCGCAAAGTCTGTCTCCGCCTCCTCCTCTCCAG
Organism: Allobates femoralis; assembly: GCA_033576535.1. Lineage (NCBI taxonomy): Eukaryota > Metazoa > Chordata > Amphibia > Anura > Aromobatidae > Allobates > Allobates femoralis. The sequence continues at coordinate 631,216,717 of JARQOC010000003.1, forward strand.
GCCACCCATGGTGGACAGACACAAAGCTGGGGTTGTGAGTACCATCTGGGTTGACATCGGCACCAACAAAAAATAAATCCTCTTCATCGTCTTGCTCCTGTTCCTCTTCAGGAGCCAATGTTGCCTGGTCATACTGGCTTTGCTGGCTAGGTACTGCGCTGTTTAAATCTGGCTCCATAGCCATCTGCTGGGCTCTCAATGCTTCATTTTTCTGATTAATGAGGGATTCTTTCAGCAGACACAGCATGGGGATAGTGACACTGATGATGGACTGATCACCGCTCACCAGTTTTGTGCAGTAGTCAAAATTATCAAGAACCTCAGATGTGTCAGCGATCCACACCCACTCCATTGTACTAATATGTCGTGGCTGACTGCCGGTCTGACGGGCATGTTGCAACTGATACTCGGATATTGCCCTCTGCTGCTCATTGATCCTCGATAACATATGGAATGTAGAGTTCCATCGTGTCGGCATGTCACAAATGAGTCTGTGGTTGGGCAAATTCAATTGCTTTTGAAGCAATGAAAGTTTTCCAACCGCTGTTGACGAATGACGAAAATGTGCGCAAACTCGACGCACCTTCTCCAGTAGGTCAGATAACTCTGGGTATGTACGCAGGAATTTCTGCACTACTAGATTCAGCACGTGAGCCATGCAAGGCACGTGCACAAGGTTTCCGAGCTTTAGTGCAGCCACTAGGTTACGACCATTGTCGCTCACCACGAGACCGGTCTGGAGTTGGAGTGGGGATAGCCACTCATCTGTCTGTTGCTTCAGACCTTTCAACAGCTCTACTGCAGTGTGCGGTGTGTGACCTAAACAGATCAGCTTCAGCAGAGCCTGTTGGCGTCTTGCTGAAGCACTGCAGCAAACCTCCCAACTTAGCCGTGATGTTGAGGGCAATTGAGGATTGGTCGAGGAAGCGGAAGATGGTGTAGTGGACATATAGGATGATGCAGAGACCCTGAATGAGGTTGTGCCAGCTATCCGTGGCGTGGGTAGGATGTTTGATGTAACACTAACATCGTTTGGCACACTCTCCACAACGTTGATCCAATGCGCGGTGAGCGAGATGTACCGGCCCTGTCCTGAACTGCTTGTCCACGTGTCCGTAGTAAGGTGTACTTTCCCGGTTACAGCGTTGGTGAGGGCACGCTTGAGGTTGTTAATGACATGCTCATGTAACGCGGGGACGGCACAACGTGAAAAGTAGTGGCGGCTTGGAACCGAGTAGCGTGGTACTGCCACAGCCAAAAGCTCACGAAAGGAGTCTGTACCCACAAGCCTAAACGGCAACATCTCGACTGCTAACAACTTAGCTCTCTGGGCATTTATTTTTTTGGCTAATGGGTGGGAAGAGTGGTATTTCTGCTTCCTTTCGTACAGCTGTGTCACTGATAACTGTAAGGATGTTGCTGACCGAGAACTGTCTGCACTCGTGTTCAGTCTCTCTGCAACCGCTGCTTGTGATGAGTACATATGAGCTGGACCAGCTTCAGCAACACTTGATTGTGACGGACGGATCTGAGTTACCGTGGCAGTCTTTGGGTCAGATGACACTGTTGTGGAAGGCTGCACTTTTGACCACTGAATAGGGTGCTGACCAGCCATGTGCTTCCGCATACTGCTGGTGCTCTGGTTTCCTTTCCCGTGGCCTCTGCTTAGCCTTGCATGGCAGATGGTACAGATGACCACATTTTCTTGAGAAGGCCCATCTTTAAAAAATTTCCACACAGTGCCTGACCGACCTCTATGCTTGACTGTACTCCCTGAGGGATTACTCAGGCCCACATTTGAGACATTTTGTCCAACAGTTGACAAATTTTGAGCCACAGTGGAAACATTTTGGACAACAGTGGTGACTCTTTCAGTTCTGGTGGGAGGAGTAGGCCTTGGTGCCTTTGTTGGTGGGACATACACACTTTCTTCCTCCGTGCTGCTCTGCTGGCTCTGCATGGCAACATTCCACGTGGGATCAGTTGTCTCATCATCAACCCCTTCCTCTTCTAAATCTTCCCGATAACAAGATTGATTTTGCTCCCCAGATGACAAGTGTGTCACTGTCTCATCATCATCATCCTCCAACTCCTGAGACGGTCTAAGACTTTGCTGAAAGACACGTTCATGTGGCCGGGGTGTCTCTAAAACTTGTCCATGATTGGACAATTCTTCATCAAGTATCTCATCTACTACTGAGTCTGGCAAACCGGATTCATGTAAAGGATTATATGTACCAAATAAGTCATCTGAGTGACCCATGTCTGTGTCAACATTTTCATGGGGCTGCTGTTGGTCTGAGGAACTGTGAAGAGGTTGTGGATTAGATGACCCAGCATGGTATGTACCAACAGTAGACACAGTGCTCAAGGAACCTTGAGTGCTGCAAGAACCTGTTGTTGAGGTCTTGTCTGCCAGGCAAGACGTTAGATGGTGTTCGTCTTCCGGCCTCAATACTCGTTTACTTTCCTGACGGGGAAAGTTAGACAGGAGGAACGATCGATCAATCCTCATCTGTCTGCCCGAACTGGTGGATAGTTGGCCATGACTACCAATGCCTGTACCTCGTCCCTGTCCCTTAGCAACACTTTTTTTGGGATTTGGTTTTTTGGGTGACATTTTATAATTTCTGGTGGCTTTCTGGGGGCTTGTAAAACAAGTAGCAGGTCCTATTTCGTGAAAGGTACACACTAGAGGCTAAGATATTGTAAGACAGATGGAAGGTACCGTGCGAGCTGCAGGCAGGACACCGTACAGCAACGCACTGGCACAGGAAAAAAATTGTTTATTACGCAGAACCAGGCACAATTAGGCTGCGGTGCTGGCTGCGTGCAATGTTACAAGTACCGTGCGAGCTGCAGGCAGGACACCGTACAGCAACGCACTGGCACAGGAAAAAAATTGTTTATTACGCAGAACCAGGCACAATTAGGCTGCGGTGCTGGCTGCGTGCAATGTTACAAGTACCGTGCGAGCTGCAGGCAGGACACCGTACAGCAACGCACTGGCACAGGAAAAAATTGTTTAGTACGCAGAACCAGGCACTATTAGGCTGCGGTGCTGGCTGCGTGCAATGTTACAAGTACCGTGCGAGCTGCAGGCAGGACACCGTACAGCAACGCACTGGCACAGGAAAAAATTGTTTAGTACGCAGAACCAGGCACTGTTAGACTGCAATGCTGGCTGCGTAAAATGTTACAAGTACCGTGCGAGCTGCAGGCAGGACACCGTACAGCAACGCACTGGCACAGGAAAAAAATTGTTTATTACGCAGAACCAGGCACAATTAAGCTGCGGTGCTGGCTGCGTGCAATGTTACAAGTACCGTGCGAGCTGCAGGCAGGACACCATACAGCAACGCACTGGCACAGGAAAAAATTGTTTAGTACGCAGAACCAGGCACTGTTAGACTGCAATGCTGGCTGCGTGCAATGTTACAAGTACCGTGCGAGCTGCAGGCAGGACACCGTACAGCAACGCACTGGCACAGGAAAAAAATTGTTTAGTACGCAGAACCAGGCACTATTAGGCTGCGGTGCTGGCTGCGTGGAATGTTACAAGTACCGTGCGAGCTGCAGGCAGGACACCGTACAGCAACGCACTGGCACAGGAAAAAATTGTTTAGTACGCAGAACCAGGCACTATTAGGCTGCGGTGCTGGCTGCGTGCAATGTTACAAGTACCATGCGAGCTGCAGGCAGGACACCGTACAGCAACGCACTGGCACAGGAAAAAATTGTTTAGTACGCAGAACCAGGCACTGTTAGACTGCAATGCTGGCTGCGTAAAATGTTACAAGTACCATGCGAGCTGCAGGCAGGATACCGTACAGCAACGCACTGGCACAGGAAAAAATTGTTTAGTACGCAGAACCAGGCACTGTTAGACTGCAATGCTGGCTGCGTAAAATGTTACAAGTACCGTGCGAGCTGCAGGCAGGACACCGTACAGCAACGCACTGGCACAGGAAAAAATTGTTTAGTACGCAGAACCAGGCACTATTAGGCTGCGGTGCTGGCTGCGTGGAATGTTACAAGTACCGTGCGAGCTGCAGGCAGGACACCGTACAGCAACGCACTGGCACAGGAAAAAATTGTTTAGTACGCAGAACCAGGCACTATTAGGCTGCGGTGCTGGCTGCGTGCAATGTTACAAGTACCGTGCGAGCTGCAGGCAGGACACCGTACAGCACTGGCACAGGAAAAAATTGTTTAGTACGCACAACCAGGCACTGTTAGACTGCAATGCTGGCTGCGTAAAATGTTACAAGTACCGTGCGAGCTGCAGGCAGGACACCGTACAGCAACGCACTGGCACAGGAAAAAATTGTTTAGTACGCAGAACCAGGCACTGTTAGACTGCAATGCTGGCTGCGTAAAATGTTACAAGTACCGTGCGAGCTGCAGGCAGGACACCGTACAGCAACGCACTGGCACAGGAAAAAATTGTTTAGTACGCAGAACCAGGCACTATTAGGCTGCAGTGCTGGCTGCGTGGAATGTTACAAGTACCGTGCGAGCTGCAGGCAGGACACCGTACAGCAACGCACTGGCACAGGAAAAAATTGTTTAGTACGCAGAACCAGGCACTATTAGCCTGCGGTGCTGGCTGCGTGGAATGTTACAAGTACCGTGCGAGCTGCAGGCAGGACACCGTACAGCAACGCACTGCCACAGGAAATTTTTTGTGGAAAAATGGCACCAAAATTATTTGGTAGACTAGTGCCAAAAATAAGAAAAAGCTTAGGATTACAGCTCTGCGGAAAGCTGGGTGAACTAAGCTCTGAGGATGGTGCTGTATTCACTGTAAGGCTGCTCCTATCTCCCTTCCTTACAGTCCTGTACAGCAATCCTCCATCCTGGTAGTTCTGAAAAGAACTTTTGGGTTATGTGTGAAGAATCTTGACTCCTACACTCCGTCCTGTTAGTTCTGAAAAGAACTTTTGGGTTATATGTGACTCCTACACTGCCTAACTGTCCCTAGATCTGCTCCAAGTCTCCCTGCACTAGGTCAGCTCTTCTCAGGAATGTGCCCAAAATGGCGGGGGCAAGCCTTATATACTGCCTTGCCTGTCATACATCACGATGGACAGCAGCCAATCATAGTAATGCCACAACCAAGCATGCTGTGGCATTACTGACTATGATTGGCTAACATGCTTGTCCTTCTTCACAAGTTTTCTGACCTAACACGCAATGCTGACTAGTAACATAAAAGATTCTGGATTCGCGAGTCCCGAATAGAGAATACAGGACTCGGAATCGCAGACTCGCTAGGAATCGGACTCGTAGACTCGCTAAGACTCGCTGCTGTTTGGGGAGATTCAAGCTATATAGCGATGTGATATAGCGAGTCTAGCGAGTCTAGCGAGTGAGAGAAAGTAAACTCTGACAAAACTAGGATTGCCATTTACTGGCATTGGACTCGTTACTGAGCGAGTATTCGCTAAAAGACTCGCCGATTACCGAGTCCAGCGAGTCCCTTAAGAATCGCCGAGTAACGAGTCCTAGCGAGTAGACTCGCTCATCCCTACTTACAACTACAGATTTGGACAGAATGGTGAACATTATTTGAGAGCAAAAGGCATTTTATGCAGATAAAAATGTTTTTAGATCTTTGAAATCAGTTTATGAAAAATTTGAGAAAACGCATATATATATATATATTTGACATTTGACAAACATAAAGATTTAAATTGTTAATTTTTCCCATTTAGAAATTAGTATGTGATTTTTTACTGCACAATGAACACTGTAAAAATAAAGCCCAGATAACCATGGTGGAAATCAATACACATCGAATTTTCTTCCTATTTTTCAATTTTGGAAGAAGATAACAGATAAAGATAAAACACAAAAATGAAATTTATGGGGTTATAACGGATCTGTTAATAGAAAAACAATATCCATGTACAGTTGTGGCCAAAAGTATTGACACCCCTGCAATTCTGTCAGATAATACTCAGTTTCTTCCTGAAAATGATTGCAATCACAAATTCTTTGGTATTATTATCTTCATTTAATTTGTCTTCAATGAAAAAACACAAAAGAGAATGAAGCAAAGAGCAAAACATTGATCATTTCATATAAAACTCCAAAAATGGGCCAGACAAAAGTATTGGCACCCTCAGCCTAATACTTGGTTGCACAACCTTTAGCCAAAATAACTGCGATCAATCGCTTCCGGTAACCATCAATGAGTTTCTTACAATGCTCTGCTGGAATTTTAGACCATTTTTCTTTGGCAAACTGCTCCAGGTCCCTGATATTTGAAGGGTGCCTTCTCCAAATTGCCATTTTTAGATCTCTCCACAGGTGTTCTATGGGATTCAGGTCTGGACTCATTGCTGGCCACCTTAGAAGTCTCCAGTGCTTTCTCTCAAACCATTTTCTATTGCTTTTTGAAGTGTGTTTTGGGTCATTGTCCTGCTGGAAGACCCATGACCTCTGAGGGAGACCCAGCTTTCTCACACTGGGCCCTACATTATGCTGCAAAATTTGTTGGTAGTCTTCAGACTTCATAATGCCATGCACATGGTCAAGCAGTCCAGTACCAGAGGCAGCAAAGCAACCCCGAAACATCCGGGAACCTCCGCCATGTTTGACTGTAGGGACCGTGTTCTTTTCTTTGAATGCCTCTTTTTTTCTCCTGTAAACTCTATGATGATGCCTTTGCCCAAAAAGCTCTACTTTTGTCTCATCTGACCAGAGAACATTCTTCCAAAAAGTTGTAGGCTTTCTCAGGTAAGTTTTGGCAAACTCCAGCCTGTTTTTTTTATGTCTCAGGGTAAGAAGTGGGCTCTTCCTGCGTATCCTACCATACAGTCCCTATTCATTCAGATGCCGACGGATAGTACGTGTTGACACTGTTGTACCCTCGGACTGCAGGGCAGCTTGAACTTGTTTGGGTGTTAGTCAAGGTTCTTTATCCACCATCTGCACAATCTTGCATTGAAATCTCTCGTCAATTTTTCTTTTCCGTCCACATCTAGGGAGGTTAGCCACAGTGCCATGGGCTTTAAATTTCTTGATGACACTGCGCACTTTAGACACAGGAACATTCAGGTGTTTGGAGATGGACTTGTAGCCTTGAGTTTGCTCATGCTTCCTCACAATTTGGTTTCTCAAGTCCTCAGACAGTTCTTTAGTCTTCTTTCTTTTCTCCATGCTCAATGTGGTACACACAAGGACACAGGATAGAGGTTGAGTCAACTTTAATCCATGTCAACTGGCTGCAAGTGTGATTTAGTTATTGCCAACACCTGTTAGGTTCCACAGGTAAGTTACAGGTGCTATTAATTACACAAATTAGAGAAGCACCACATGATTTTTCTAACAGCGCCAATACTTTTGTCCACCCCCTTTTTTATGTTTTGTGTGGAATTATATCCAATTTGGCTTTAGGACAATTCTTTTTGTGTTTTTTCATTGAAGACAAATTAAATGAAGATAATAATACCAAAGAATTTGTAATTGCAATCATTTTCAGGAAGAAACTGAATATTATCTGACAGAATTGCAGGGGTGTCAATACGTGTGGCCACAACTGTAAGGCCACTACAGTGTCAAGAAAATTAAACACTACTCAGTGATTGTTGAAATATTTCCAGACTCTTTCCATCCTTTAAAGAATGTTACTTCTTGTTTTTCTGACAAGTTTGTCAATCATACCAGTGGAGCAATTTGCACCCATCCAATCTACCTGTAAACTACTTGCCAGTTACTAAACACAAATATTTTTTACTCAAAACATAGGAATCTTCCTTATTGATTCCTATAAAGTGCATTATAGGATAAATGTGAAGCATGAATAATTAATAGCATATTCAGGTCTACACGTTTCCATTGCCATCCGCTATCTTAATCAAGCTCATTATTGAGATTGCGGCTTGCAATCGAAACGCATAGACCTGAATATGTTACTCATGCTTTACATTTATTCTGTATTGCACTTTATAATAAGCAATAAAGAAGTTTCCTATTTTGAGCCAGAATTCTGCGTTCATGTTCGGATTACATTTATTAACCTCTGATGTCTCTCTAAATTCCAAAATATAATAAATAAAAAAATGGTGGGGGAACAAGAGGCGCAATAGTGCCCTATCAAAACTGACACTGACAGTATGGGTGGTGTATATAGATTCCACTCACCTATTCCAGTTGCGTAACCCACAACTGGTTTGAAGGCATGAAAGTAATATCAGCTGCTGCAGGACCTCCACCAACCACTCGCACGTGGAAAAACCGTCACAAAATTTTGTGAAGCAAGGTGTGTAACAGTCCGCGCTGCTGAGTCCACAGGAAACATAAGGAATGCAAGATATATCTTGTAGCAGTATTCTTCTTTATTTCCTACGCGTTTCGGTGCAGTTCCATGCACCTTCCTCAGGGATAAAAAAAATATAACAAATGGATTTGATGGTGGGGCACCCCACTAAGAGTGTGTCACAGGAAGGTACTACACCCCTGACTAAGGTGTCGTATTCTCCGTCCCAGTGATAAGTGGGATAATCCTGAGGCTCCATCTACCACATGCAGCACCTTGAGGCAGAGAACCAATTAGGCACCCATTTCCTGGGTAACCGGTCCTGGTGGAAGGAGAGTTAGGGTATATAGCAGTGGGGAACGCAGTAAGGAGTTAGAAGAGTGGAGAGAAAAGAACAGGAACAGTCAAGTCGTGACAGCAGAGACAGCTAACAGGGAGGGCACCGAGCACTGGTGACCCAGAAGGAGAAAGGGGCCAAGAGAGAGAGCGGGAGATAGCAGACCCAAGCCCAGTCCACAACCCGGAGTACTGGCTCCGAGGTGGTCCAGACGATTTAACCCTGCACCACAGAACCCGGAGTGGTTGAAGGCTTTACAGGAGCACAACTCACAACTTCACCATCACCGCAGCTATACAAGGGGATAACCACTATTGAGGGTCAAGGACCTAACGAGAGTCAGGGCCAAGGCCCGGACCCAATCGAGGATCCTCAGTACCCTGGCAAGGTATACTAGAGCCGCGAAGAGAGGGGGACAGCAAGGATAGAGAAGGACACCTGTGGAGCCTCAGAGGGACACCATTTACCGCAGGGACCACCCGGTCCCTTGCTTGGCATTGAGAACTGTTTCACCTGTCTGCCATTGAAGAACTAAGTAAATACCCGTTCAGAGAAGCAACGTGTCTAAGCTTTATTTCGGGACTACCACTAATCACCTTGCCTTACAGAAACAACCGCGCTACCCTAGTACCCTCACTACAACTTGCAGCCCCGGGGACCCCCGCACGTCCTGTAGGGAGCAGTTCCATCCTTGCTGCGGCCCATCACCCCGGAGGCTCAAGAAGCACCGGTGCTATCACCGGAACCCTACAGGTGGCGTCACAAACTAATAACTTTATTCATCTCCTTTATTATTTTACTTTAACCCTTTTACTGACCACCGGGCCCACAACCTCAGGCATCGGAACCGTGACCGACAGCCTGCGCCTGAGACCTGAGCACCTGGCCCATGGTGAGTCAATGGAAGCATTTAAATATATGAAATATAAAAATAATAGATTATGCTCACATCTAGACATGTCTCTCACCTGTCCTTCTGCCACAGCAACCCACCCAGTCCTCTGCTTTTTACTTTGGACCTTCAAGCCTCTATGGACTTCAGGTCTTCCAGCATTAATAGGCTTCATCAGGTCATGTTTTACAAATTTTGAAGCAAGAAATACTCAAAGACCTTGAAGACTAGCAAATCCATCCACACATCGGGATATAAGATCCGAAGGAAAAACTAGAGAACCAGTCATAGGGCTGAGGAGCCTCACTACGTAAGGGCAATCATAGGACAAGTGAGTAAAATCTTGTATATTTCTTAGCCCCACCCTGAACCTGGACCAGAAAACAGCTGTCTGACAAAGCAGAGTTTTAAATTATTGCAGATTTTGATTAAAAGCTTTGTCCAACCCCAAAAAAATTTTTTAGAAGCTAATTTATGCTAGATAATAAGCTTCCCAGGGTTTACATGCTGCTCTTCATGATTAGGCATTTTTCTGTGCTTTATTTTTTTTCATCTCACTAATCCTTACCCACTCTATACTCCACTCTGCTCACGTACTTCACCCTCATTGGCCAGGACCTGGCTTCAGTACTAGATCAGAGTCAGAAAAGTCATCCTGGGACTTGTTGTCCTCTTTATCATCAGTAGAACTGCTATAAAGCTGTAACATCCGCAAAGAGTTTGTATGTTCTCCCCGTGTTTGCGTGTGTTACCTCCGGGTTCTCCGGTTTCCTCCCACACTACAAAGACATGCTTATAGGATGCTTAGAATGTGAGCCTCAATGGGACAGTGTTAAAAATGTATGTAAAGCACTGTGGAATTAATAGTGCTATATCATAAATATTATTATTATTATTGTTGTTATATTCCTCCATATTATCCTGCATCAGAATAACTAATATGCTCTGCTCTTCTGCTCTGCTGCTCTATCCCCTGTACCTGTTACAACATCACCAACTTATCTCCCACCTACACAATATTTTTGTCACTGCCTACTCCTTTACCTGTGTATCTTAGTACCCTTCCCATATTAGTCCTATGTATTCTAGTACTGCTGCCACTCTTGTCACACCTATGCAATCAACCTGACACTAAATTTATAAACTTCAACTGCTGTTTCTTAGGGCTCGTCACCCATGCATATACATCAGATGATCCTATTCATTTATTTATATAGATGCACTCGGACCTATATTATTCAGTGGAGTAGCACTTATCTACTAATGTTTCCTTGTTTGCTTGAGAAATAAATTGCAGCATATTGGAATTGGCAGCAACATTCGGATGCCACTTACCCATGTATGTCTATGGGAGCGTGGAAGTCATCAATGATATCCAAGTGTAGGTCGATTTACATGGCCTAATAGAATGGAGAAGATGAAAAATGATGTTCTCCATCTTCTCTTCATAGTGTACTACAATTCTGTCATACAAGGGAATCACGTTAAGTTGACACTCTGATCAAACTCTGAGTGTCATTTACCTAATAGATCTGATGCTCTCGCATGAGGGTCATGTGACATAGCCTCAATCTATTATTTCTTTCTTTCTCTCGGTATAGTTTTTATTTTTCATTTGCTCAATAGACCTATACATTCAGATACACATAGACAACACTGTCTGGTCTTTGTATATATGAAATTATATTACACAAAAAGTGGAAAAACAAAAAACACATATTGGGTTTTATCCTAGGTATACATGGATACAGGACAAGGAAAGGGGGTCCTCACCTGAGAGGGTTGTGATAAAGTCACAACACTTTTAATGGTTTAGTCATTAGGGCTGCTGCTTTCCCCACAAGGTAAGTCATCAAAGAGCAGAAGAAATGAAAGGGATAAAAGCATGCTGCCATATGCCAGGAGTCACATCAAAGTAATATAACATGTTATTTTCTCTCCACGCATTTCAGGGAAAAATATCACCTTCTTCAGGTACATCCGTGATTTTTTTCTCCTGAAGAAGGGGACATGATTTTTCCTAAAAACGTGCAGTGAAATAAAATCACATTGAATTACTTCAGTGTGACTCCTCGTATATAGCAGCATGGTTTTAATTATTTCATTCCTTCTGCTCTTATATGAAATTGTAGATCTATTGACCTACAAAAATATATACATTTACAGATACTTATTTTATACTCAATAGAGCCTTGGGTTTAAGCAAATATAAATGAGATGCATACTTGTGTATATATACAGTGGAAAAGGAAAGTATTCAGACCCCTTTAAATTTTTCACTCTTTGTTTCATTGCAGCCATTTGGTAAATTTAAAAAAGTTCAGTTTTTTCTCATTAATGTACACTCTGCACCCCATTTTGACTGAAAAAAACCCCAGAAATGTAGCAATTGTTGTAAATATATTAAAAAAGAATAACTGAAATATCACAGTCATAAGTATTTAGACCCTTTGCTCAGACAGCTCACAGTGCATGTCTGACCAAATGTGAATCATGAGGTCAAATGACCTGCCCAAGGAGCTCAGAGACAGAATATTGGCAAGGCACAGATCTGGCCAAGGTTACAATAGAATTTCTGTAGTACTCAAGGTTTCTAAGAGCACAGTGGCGTCCATAATCCTTAAATGGCAGAAGTTTGGGACCAACAGAAATCTTCCTACACCTGGCTGTCCAGCCAAACTGAGCAATCGTGGGAGAAGAGCCTTGGTGACAGAGGTAAAGAAGAACCCCAAGATCACTGTGGCAGAGTTCCAGAGATGCAGTAGGGAGATGGGAGAAATTGCCACAAAGTCAACTATCACTGCAGCCCTCCACCAGTCGGGCCTCTCCTCAGTGCAAGACATATGAAAGCCTGCATACAGTTTGCAGAAAAACACATGAAGGACTCCCAGACAATAAGAAAAAAGATTCTCTGGTCTGATTAGATGAAAATAGAACATTTTGGTGATAACTCTAAGTGGTATGCGTGGAGAAAACCAGGCACTGCTCATCACCTGCCCAATACAATTCCAACAGTGAAACATGGTGGTGGTAGCCTCATGAAATGGGGGTGTTTTTCAGCTGCATGGAAAGGACGACTGGTTGTCGTTGAAGTAAACATAAATGTGGCCAGGTACAGAGATATCCTTGATGAAAACCTCTTCTAGAGTGCTCTGAACCTCAGACTTGGCCGAAGCTTCACCTTCCAACAAGACAATGACCCTAAGCACTCAGCTAAAATAACAAAGGAGTGGCTTCAACTCTGTGACCATTCTTAACTGGCCCCAGCCAGAGCCCTGACCAAAAACCAATTGAGCATCTCTGGAGACACCCGAAAATGGCTGTCCACCAACGTTCACCATCCAACCTGACAGTACTGGAGAGGATCTCCAAGGAAGAATTCCAGAGGATCTCCAAATCCAGGTGTGAAAAACTTGTTGCATTATTCCCAAGAAGAATCATAGCAGTACTAGCTCAAAAGGTTGCTTCTACTCAATATTGAGCAAAGGGTTTGCATACTTATGACCATGTGACATTTCAGTTTTTCTTTTTTAATAAATTTGCAAAAATGTCTACATTTCTGCTCTTTAAGTCAAGTTGGGGTGCCGAGTGTTTTTTAATGAGAAAAAAAATTAACTTTTTGAAATTACCAAATGGCTGCAATGAATCAAAGAGTGAAAAACTTAAAGGGGTCCGAACACCATCCATACCTTCACAGTATATATATATATATATATACATATATATATATATATATATATATATATATGTATATACAGTTGTGGCAAAAACTATTGACACCCCTGCAATTCTGTCAGATAATACTCAGTTTCTTCCTGAAAGTGATTGCAATCACAAATTCTTTGGTATTATTATCTTCATTTAATTTGTCTTCAATGAAAAAACACAAAAAGAATTGTCCTAAAGCCAAATTGGATCTAATTCCAAACCAAACATAAGAAAGGGGGTGGACAAAAGTATTGGCGCTGTTAGAAAAATCATGTGATGCTTCTCTAATTTGTGTAATTAACAGCACCTGTAACTTACCTGTGTCACCTAACAGGTGTTGGCAATAACTAAATCACACTTGCAGCCAGTTGACATGGATTAAAGTTGACTCAACCTCTGTCCTGTGTCCTTGTGTGTACCACATTGAGCATGGAGAAAAGAAAGAAGACCAAAGAACTGTCTGAGGACTTGAGAAACCAAATTGTGAGGAAGCATGAGCAATCTCAAGGCTACAAGTCCATCTCCAAAGACCTGAATGTTCCTGTGTCTACTGTGTGCAGTGTCATCTAGAAGTTTAAAGCCCATGGCACTGTGGCTAACCTCCCTAGATGTGGACGGAAAAGAAAAATTGATGAGAGATTTCAACGCAAGATTATGCGGAGGGTGGATAAAGAACCTCAACTAACAGCAAAACAAGTTCAAGCTGTCCTGCAGTCCGAGAGTATAACAGTGTCAACCCGTACTATCCATCGGTGTCTGAATGAAAA
>JARQOC010000003.1:631230786-631247923 GCA_033576535.1 Allobates femoralis
TTAAAAAGATTTTTTGTCAATTAATATAATTGGGTTTGGGCCCAAAGAATGTACTCTTTTTAAATACTGTACATTTTTAAAATTTAGTTTGTTTATGAAAGGTTAAATGTTCAAAAGGATTAAGAAAAAACCCTGGAATGGATTTGTAAGTAAGCAAATCGGGACCCATATTTCTATTTCATATACTAAAAAATTTTTAATGTTGGGAATTTGCTGGCGTTTTTTTTTTAAATTTTTCCTCCAAAATGTTTAACTCAGTTAATTCTGGGATAAAAAAAACTATTTTAACCCGGCAAAAGATTGTGGCACAGAGCAATTTTGGAAAAATATTGGGGGTGCCAGATGAAAAAACCAAAAATTTGCCTATTTTATTTTTAAATTAATCGGGAGTTTAAAAATTTTCGGGCACTGTTGGCCGAAACCCAAAAAACTCCTTTCGGGCCCCTGCGGGGCAAGACGCTTTAAGGGTCATTCGCGAGCCGCAGCCCCCCCCCCCCCCCTACCCCTGCCCAGGGGTCCAGAAAGGCCCCGGCCATACCCGGCCCACATCCGGGGGCCCTTAAAAAGTAAACAGGGGCCCAAATCCCTGTTCCGGGGGAAAGAAAAGTGGGGGAGCCGCTCAACACAAGCTGCCCTTCCCCCTTTCCCCTCCCCTCTCCCTGCTCTTGCACAAAATTTGATGTTCCGTACAAAGCAGGAAAAAAGGCCCGGGGAAATTTACAAAAGAGCCTGTAGGAGCCCGGCAAATGAAACACTTTCCTCACTTTTATGGCCCTTTACATTCAAAGGCCCGGGGGCAGATGCTTACCTCCCTTTTCGGGCGGGCTCGCATTTGGCCCTTTTCCTCTGGGAAATTTTCGATCAGGACCTTCTTTGATTGGTAAGGATGCTGTGTGTGTGTTTGTGTTGTGAAATAAGTGGGGGGCCCTGCGGGCAGGGGGTGTGTTTTGGTTAGTGTAATAATTTGGGGCCTCCCGGGGAAAAGGGGTGTGTGTGGGGTTAGTGTAATAAGGGGGTCCCATCTGCAGGGGTGTGTTTTTGGGGTTAGTGTAATAAGTGTCTTGGGGTGTTATGTAAAAAAGTGGGGGCCTGGCGGGGCGGGGGTGTGTGTCAAAAAGTTAATAAGTGTGCATGCGGGAAAGGGGTGTGGGGGTTTTCTTAGTGTAATACGTGTCTTTGCGGGGCAGGGGTGTGTGTGTGTTAGTGAAATTTAAGTGGGGGGGCATGTGAGGGGTGTGTGGGGTTAGTGTAAAAAAGTGTGGCTTTGCGGGTGGAGTGGGGTGTTAGTGAAAAAAATTTGTGCATGCTTACAGGGGTGTGTGTGTGTTAGTGTAATAAGTGTGCATGCGGGCGGGGGTGTGTGTGTGTGTTAGTTTTTCAAAAGTTGGCCGGCTGCAGGGTTGCAGTTTGGTGTGTGTGGGGAAAAAAACCCCACGACGCCCACCCCAAATTGGGGCCCGGGGATTTCCTGTTTTCCTGGACCAATCAGATGGCCGTCCTGTTTTTCCCCCACAGACCGCCCAACCCCGCCTTTTTCCCCCCTCGGGGCCACATGGGCGGACTGATCCCTCTCTGCAGCCCACACCCCCCCGGCAGATACAAGGGGTGTGACTGGTGTTTTGGCGTTAAAGCCCCCCAAAAAAGCCCCCCCGCCCCCCCCACGTCCCTTCGCCGCCCCAGTGGGGGGACCTCTCCTCACCCCTTCCCACCCTACAACTCTCCCCCCTCCCCCCCTTCACCTCTTAAATCCCCCCTCCAGCCTCCCCCCACATCTTTAACTTTTGTCCCCCCCAAAAAAGAGCCCCCTCTATCCCCTCTATATTTTGCAAAATCACCCCCCCAAAAAAGGGGCCGCCTGAAAACTCTGTTAAACCCCCCCCAGCCGGCCTGTAAAACTTTTGGCCAAACCCAAAAACCAAGGCCCCCTGTAAAAACCCCCTGCTCCCTTTTACAAAAAACCCGCCTGAAATACTCTGCTCCCAAAAAGAGCCGCCTGTATAATCTGCTTTCCCCCAAGGCCGCCCTGTATATCTGCTACCCCAGGAAGGCCCCCCTTTTTTGGTATCCCTCTGCTACCCAAGGAAGCGCCCTGTATAACTCTGAACCCACAAGAGCCGCCTGTATACTCTGTTACCCACAAAAGGCCCCCCGCCTGTATACTCTGCTACCCCCCAGACCGGGCCTGTTTTTAACTCGGGCTACCCCCCCAAGCCGCCCTGTATACTCTGTTTACCCACAGACCCCCTGTAATACTCTGCAAAACCCCCATTTGACCCAAACCTGTTTTACCCCAAAATTTCCCTTTTTCCCCCAGCCTCCCGATGCAATTGCTTAGGGCCTTTTTTCTAGTAAACTATATTTTGAGTGGGAAAAACCCCTTTCAAAAAAAAATACAACACCCAACAAGGTAAAAACTGCAGGAAAAGGGGGAAAATTCCCCAAAGACTGCTTTATAAACAAAAAAAAATTTAGTTTGGGAAATAGAAAGAAACAAGAAGATGAGAAAAAAAAGTTTTGGATATTTTTTAAACTTTTTTTGACTCAGCTCAAAATTAGTTTGTGGAAAAAAAAAAGTCTGTCAGAAGAGAGGGGAAAAAGAAAAAAAGGGACCCCAAACTAAAAAGTAGGTGTATTGGGGCCGATCCCTAGGTAGGTGTTTTAAAATGGATTCACGTTGTCCCGACCTTTTTCATTTTTTAGGGTTTCCCCCTTAGGGCCACAAAAAAAACACAAAATTTTTCCCCCCAGAAACGGTAAGGGTGGGAGATCCCCCGGGGGCCCATTTTTTAAAAATCAGTCAAAAAATTATCATAAGGAGAATATTTTCCCAAAAAAAATTTTCCCAAACTACTTGCGGGTCCTTTGAATAATTGTAATCCCAAACAATGGGGTTATCCCTGTATGATTCCTTTTATTATTTCTTCAAAAAAATGTAATACAACGCCCTTTTGACAATTAAAATGTCTTCAGGGCCCGGGTTCACACCTTTTCGCTCCCCCGCCAATTTCGGTTTGCGGCCGGGGGGGGGGAAAGGCCAAAGGGAAGCGCCAAGACACCGAGCGGGGGGCCCTGTTTAAACATGGGGAAGCAGGGGTGGGTGTGCTCGGCTGGGGAGATTTGCCGGGGGCAACCTTTTTGTCTTCTGTGTGTCATTTGTAGGATTTCGGATGCTTGCGTTAAAAAATTTACACATTCTCCGTTCCCCCCGGCACCCATGAACGCGGGCATGTCCCCAATACCAGGGGGGGGGGAAGGGGCAAATGTGGGAAAAAAGGCCCTAATTTAGGCCCTATTTTTTATAAATGGGTCCAAAAATTTGGGTACTATAAAGGGAAATGATGCAATATCAGGGCAGGGGTGCGGGGAACCCCCAAAAAAGTGGGTTTGTTTTTGGGCACATCCTTTCCTAAGGATTGCTCTACAAATCAGTAAATTTTAAAAAGATAAAAAAAAAAAAGTCCCTATACATATAAATAAAATAGAAAACATAAAAACTAACTATAAAAAGGGTAAAATTTTGGGGATTTTGAAAATTTCAAAATTATAAAAACTATTGTATAATAATTGAATTTTAACAAAAATTTAATTTTAAAAACCCCTTTTTTTTTAAAAAACTTTTAAAAACACACTTTATTTTAAAAAAGATTTTATTTTTGAAAAATCATAAAATAATAAAAACTTGTTAAAACAATGTCCCCCGGAGGTATTTTTTAAACCCTAGAACGCATACCTGGGGGGCCCCCTTTGCAGGCCTGCCATTTTTTCTTGTTTTTCTATGTTCTTTTAAAAAGTACTTTAGTTTGAAAATTTTTAAAATCTTTTTTGTAATCCCTTTAGGTATATTGTTGTTTTGTAATTTCCAGTTAAATTTATAAATATTTTTAAAGTTACAGAAAATTTTTTGTATAAAAAAACCTTTTTTTGGGGCTACCCCTTTTTTTTCCACCCTGGGGCCCCCTTTAGGGGCCCGTACTAAAGGGTTTTTTCTATGATGGAGGAAAGCAGCATGATATGCTTTTTAAGGCAAAAAAATCAGAGGGGAATGATCCGAAGTGGAATTTCAATTTTGGAATTTTCCAGAGGGGAAAAGAGAAAAAAAAAAAGGCGCTGGCCTTTTAATTTTTTTGGGAAAGAAGGAAAGAAAATCGGGGCGGGTTTTTTCTACTTGAAGGGGGCAAAAAAGTATGCAAGGGGGATTGGGGGCCGAAAAAAAAAATAAAAAAGGGGGAATTGGCCCGGGTATATGTAAAGTTACAAATAAAATTTTTCCCCGCAACCCCAAATTTTGCTACAACCAAAAAATGTTTTCATAAAAAAATTGTTTTTTGGGAAAGTTTTATTTGGGGGTGGCCGGTTTAATTTTTCAATTTTTTGGTTTTTTTATGCCCTAATTCTTTTTTTAAAATATAAACTTTGGGCCCCGTGTTTCCCCGTTGCGGGGGGGGTTTTTTTCAAAAAGGGGGGTCTTTTTGGGGTTTTGACCTCCCGGGGAAATTCCGCTAAGAGCTTGGGCGGGAAAGGGTGGATTCCCCCAGCACTTAAACTGGGGTCACCAGGAGGGGCAGATCCATTACGGATCCCATCCTGGCGGAAAACCCCCCGCGGCCCGGGGGGGAATGCAATCCTTACTTTGCAATTAAAATTTGAAAAATATTTTTTTTTGTTGTTCCATGATAATTTGTAAAAAAACCAAAAGGCCCCAGGGGAATTTTGTAGATTTCTAAAAGGGTTTTTGCGGGTTTTAGGGTTAAACTTATTTTTTTTGTGTCCCCCTTCCCAAAAAATTTCTTTTTGCCCATCCCGGGGGTAAAGTGGGCCCATTTTAAATATTTCCCAAAAAGGATTTTTTATTATAAGTACAGTTTGGGAAAAATTTTATTTGGGTTTGGGTCCACTGGTGTTTAATTTTATGTTAAAATTTGTTATTTTGTTTCAAGCATAAATGCCCGGGGAAGGGGTGTGTTTTTATAAAGACATTTTTTCTCAAATTTTGCCTTTTGGCCCTTTTACACGTGTTCTTTAAAATCCACGGTACGGCCCACCCTTTTCTGAATAAAGGGAGGACAAAGTGATAACATTTCAAACCCCAAACTGGCTGTCACAAGGGGCCGCCTTTTTGTGTTATTGGGAAAAAAATTTTCCCCCCGTAATTATTGCAAAGAATTGTATCTGCAAAAAAGGGGACAAGTATATTCATCCCCAAAAGGGTCAGGGGGTTGCGATTTGGGGTTTCCCCTTTCATGTTGGGCCCCCTCCCCAAAAGTGGTGTATTTTTAATTAAGTTCCCCTTTTGGACTGGTTTTTGTGGGCGAAACAACTCAAAACATTAGAGATTTTGGGTCTTTCAGGTTTAAAAAATAACATTGCTGAAAAAAAAACTGCGTTACCGCCCTTTTTTACCCTTTTTAATTTGGTTTCCCACAAAAGTTTTCACAAAATTTAAATATCAAGTTCTGGAGGAAGCCACCCATACCTCCCTTTGTGGGAGGGGTTTTCCCTAAATTGTTACCTTTCTGAATCCCTTTTTGGGGATCTATAGGCTACAAAATTTTTTACACCCAAAAAGAATCTTTAAAAGGGGTTGTGACCCCTCACCATTTTCTCTAATTTTTGGGGATTTTTTACTGGGGGATGTAATCCAGTTTTTTACTGGGGGCCCTCTATTTTTTTCCTTTATTTCCTTTACAATTTTTTTTTATTTTTTTATCTTTGGGATTTTCCTGGGGATTCATTTTTGGGTTTTCTTTTTTTTTGTTGCATTTGGGATCATTTAATTTAATTTTTTGGATTTTTTTTTTTTTATTTTGGGATTTTTAAAACCCTTTTTATTTAAAAATTTTGGAAATTTCCCCTATATAGTCCCTCTGTGTTTGTATTGTGGGAAAAATTTTGGGGGGGTGATAGAAAAAAAGATGAGGGGGAGAGAGGTAGGGGTTTTTGGGGGTTTCAAAAAGGGGGGTTATTTAAAAGGGTTTTTTAAAAATTTTTCCCCCCTAAAATCAAAAAAATTTTAAAAAGGGGGTTTTTTAGGGGCCCCAAAAAAAAAAAAAGGGGGTTTTTTAAAATTTTTTCCCCCCCGGGTTTTTTTTAAAAAGGGCATATTTTTAATGTTTTGGGGGTGGGGGCTCTGGGGGGGTTTCGGGGGCTGGAGCCCGGGGAGGGGGCGGGATGGGAGGGGGGTGCAGAGAAGGAAAAGGGGGGGAAAATTTTTGGGGGGGGGCCGGGCCCCTTTTTAAAATGCACTGCCGGGGGCCATCCCCCTTTGGGGGTGAAAAAACCAAACCCCAATTTTTAAAGGGGGAAAAGGGGGGGGGCTAAATATCGCGTCCAAATCTGGGATCCCCCCCTATGCTGGTTTCCCTCCCCTGTTTTCCCCCTCACTTTTATGCCCCCCAAACAGGGGCCCCACCAAGGCCCCCCCTTTTTAACCCCGAAATGCCCCCCCTCATTTTTCTGCCCCCCAGTGTTTTTAAAATAGCCCCCCCCCCGGGTTTTTAAAAAAAAGCGGGCCCCCTTTTTTTCTTTTGTCTTCCCCCGGGGGTTTTTCCCCATACCCCCACTTTTTAAAAAAATTGGGGCCCCCCCCCCCCCCGTAAATGTAAAATTCCCCGGGAAACCCGGGGGGCCCCGCCCCCCAAAATTTTTGAAAATGCCTGCCCCCCCCCCCGTACTTTTAAAACCCCGGAAAACCCCCGGGTTTCACCCCCGCCCCCAATAAAAATTTCCTCCCCCCCCATCCAAAAAATATTTCCCCGGAAAAAGGCCCCCCAAATAGCTTCCCCCCCAAAAAAAAAAAAAAGCCCCGGGGCCCCCCGGTTTTAAATTTTTTTGCCCGGGGGGCCCGGGCGGGCCCTTTAAAAAAAAATACTGTTAACTCACCCCCAAAGGGGCGGTCCCCCCCCCCCCCCCCTTCCTCCCCCCCCGCCTTCCTGTTTCCCGGGGGGGGGCCCCAAAAAAAAGTGAAAGGGGTTTTAAATTTTGGGGGGCCCCCGGTTTTCCCCCATTTGATGGGGGCCCCCGGGAAAAAGGGGAAGGGGAAAGGGGGGGCGGGGAGCAAAAAGGAAAACCGGGGGATTGGAGGGGGAGTTAACATTTGTTGTTTTAAATTTTTGGGGGCCCCCCCCCTCCCCCGGGGGGAAAAAAATGACAGGGGGGGGGGGGGGGATATTCTTGATGGGGAGTTTGGCCCCGGCTCCCGGGCATTTTCATTGGGCAGGGGGGGGGAGGCATATTTTGATGGGGGGGGGTATTTTTCGGCCGGCTCCCGGGGGGAAAAACAGTTTCAGGGGGGGGGGGGGGCCCCAAAAAATTTTGATTTTTGGGAGCCCCCGTCATGCCCGGGCCCGGGGGGATACAGGGAAAGGGGGGGGGGGGGATATTCTTGATGTGGGGGGTATTGGGGGACGGGCCCCCTCCGGGGCATATAAAAGTGGGGGGGGGGGGGGGAGGGGATATTCTTGTGGGGGGGGCTTTTTTTCACCCCCAGCTGAGGGGGGGAAAAAAAAAAAATGGGGGCGCATATTCTTTAATTTTTGGGGGGGGGGGTGTTTTTTTACAGCTGGGGGGGGCATGAAGAATGCCGGGGGGGGGGGATATTCTGGGTGGGAGGGGGGCTAAGTGGTTTTTCCCGCTGGCTGGGAGTTGTATTTTAAAATGTGCCGAGGGCTGTATAAAACTGGGGTGAGGGTTTTACCCGTGGGGGGGGGGGGTGTAATTAAAACCCCAACCCCCGGGGGGGAAGGGGGGGGGGAAAACCCGCGCTGAGGGCTTAAAAAAACCCACAAAAAACTTGGGGGGTTTATAAAAAAATGGGGGGGCGTATAAAAACCCCCTGCTGGAGGGTGTTTCCCGTGGGGGAGGGCTGTATACCCCACTGCTGGGGGCTTTTTAGGGGGGGGCTGGGGGGGGTTTTTCCCCCCTGGGGGGGGGGGTTTTATAACCCTTTTGGAGTCCACCCTCGGGTTTTAAAAAAGCGGGGGCAAAAACTTTTCCCCCCCTTTTTTGGGGGGGAAAATAGGGGGGGTTTGGGCCCCCCATTTTACCCGGGTTTTGGGTTATTTTTAAAAGTATATTTTTGGGGGGGTTGGAAAAATAAATTTTATGTAAAAAGATTCTATCTTCCCCCTTTTTTCCTTTTATTAGTTTTTTTTATCCTTTTTGTATTTTTCATGTGTAGGGAAAATTTTTTTTTAAAATTTTTTAAAATACCCCCCTTTTTTGTGCAATTTTTAAAAATGGGGTGTTTCAAAAAAAAGGAAAAAAAGTCCACACCCTGGGGGGGGTTGGTATCACTTTCCCATAAAAGCTTTTTAAAAATTTGGAGCAATTTTTGAACAAAATACTTGAGGGAAACATTTTTTAAATTTTCGAAAAAAGCATTGGGGGGTGCATGTTTTTGGAGAAAAAAAAAAAGAATTTTCAGAAAAAAAAACTTAGCTTGTATCTACAATTTTTTTGGGAGTGCAAACAGCCTGGAGGAAATTTTGTGTGAAAAAAAATGTAATCTGAATATTAATTAGATTTGGTAATTTAATTTGATCAATTATAGATTCACATACTCATTGTCATGGGGTGGTTATAATGGCTGAGGGTAACGAAGCAGGATGGTAGTGATGGCATAGGTAATCGGGGTAAAATAGTCTGTGCCTCAGATTGGAGATCCTTAGCTGACCCTGTTCCCAGAATTACCTTGAAGGTGAGGATATCTGGGTGCCACCTTACCATCCTTACATTGCTCCTGACCAGACTAGGCTAGCACCCCCTTCACCTCCACCAGGGGTCAGGATTAGAAACAGAAACTCCCCACACACTCCAAGGGAAAATTAGCTTCAGGAAGGCTTCAGCAGGAACTGCACTCAGCATCCATGCAGCTACGGTCAAATGAGACTGAACTCTCAGCAAACATCAAGTGATGTGTCATGGGGACTATTTAAAGACTGGAGGAGTGGTCATCAAACCACGTCCCCTGATACAGTCAGCAGCAGCAACTTACATTAACCCTTAATGTACAAAAGGATAATTACTTCAATTTAAAACTACTCACATTGCAGAGCAGTTCACAGAGACTTCAGAGCAGTTTCCAATTAACACTCATTTGATGTAAGCTTTTCAACAAGTTGTCATGCTAATGTGTGTAGAGGTCTCCCAACTCTCCCTTGATGACAGAAATAAGGAGAACAAATGAGAATAGAGATTAATTTGTTTACTAAAGATCCCTTTCTTAAAAATGATTTCCTATAGAAAGATCAGAAATCCTTCAGTGTAGTGAATATGTAATAATATGGGCCATGTGCATGGAGGCAGATACTTTTCACAGCACTATATTGGTTTAGGCACAAACACTGTAACCTAATTTGATTTAAGCTTTGGAAGTAAGAATTCGAGGCATGTTGGGGCTTAGTACATTAGATCATAATATAACTATCCTAAAATCCTGCTGATTTATGAACATATGAGAAACCCCTTTCTTTTAAAAGAACTGTAGATTCTCTGCTGTATTTCATACATCTGGATCAAATTTCTCTTTAGGCATTATGAAAACATAAATGGATAAGAATGACCATAATTGAATCATAGAAAAAAAAATCTTGTTAAACACTATATGAAATTTAGAGTCAGCAAGTTAATATGAAGAGTATTACATTCAAGATAGCATTATTGATAGAGCGGTGTGAGTAAAAATACATTCCAAACTGCAGTATCGTTTAAAAGGATGGAAATGGCTTAGCTTTCTGCCCACAGATAATGATGTTATCTTATTTTGCCCAAAAACCATAGGGGAAACGTCTGTTTTCTTCTACTTAGATGTCTAAAACAGTTATTTGGTTCCTAATTCCTCACAATGGATACTGGCAACTAAACATTATTGATATATAAAAAAATTAACACAATGATCCGATGCAACATTGGAAGTGAAAATTATTTCTCTGGTATACAATTGCATCTCAATAAATTAGAATATCATCAAAAAGCATAATTTAATACATAAGTCAAATCCATATCTTATATAGAGTCATAACAAACTTAGAGTGATCTAATTCAAGTGTTTATTTCTATAAATGTTGATGACTATGGCTTACAGACAATGAAAACCCAAAATTCATTATCTTAGAAAATTACAATATTATTAAGACCAACTGAAAATATATACGTTTAACTCATAAATGTTGGCCTACTAAAAAGTATGTACAGTAAAAGCACTAATACTTGGTCAGGTCTCCTTTGACATGTATTACTGCATCAATGCGGCTTGGAATGGAGGCGATCAGCCTGTGGCACTGCTGAGGTGTTATGGAAGCCCAAATTGCTTTGATAACAACCTTAAGTTCGTCTGCATTGTTGGGCCTGGTGTCTCTCTTCTCTTGACAATACCTCATAGACTTTTCAATGGGGTTAGGTAGGCAGGTTTGCTGGCCAATCAAGCACAGTGATACTGTGGTTATTAAACCAGGTATTGGTACTTTTGGCAGTGTGGACAGGTGACAAGTAATGCTGCAAAATGAAATTTCCATCTTCATAAAGCAGAGGGAACCATGAAGTGCTTTAAAATTTGCTAGTAGACACAGCACTGACTTTGGACTTGATAAAACACAGTGGACCTACACCCGCAGATGATACGGCTCCCTAAACAATCATTGATTATAGAAGCTTCACACTAAACCTCAAGCAGCTTGAATTGTTGCCTCTTCACTCTTCCTCAAACTCAGGACCTTGATTTCCAAATGAAAAACAAACTTTACTTTCATCTGTAAACAACAGCTTGGACCACTGAGCAACAGTCCAGTTCTTTTTCTCCTTGGCCAGGTAAAACGCTTCTTGTGTTCTCTATTGGTCATATGCGGATTGACACAAGCAATGTGACAGTTGTAGCACTGGATACGTCTGTGTGTGGTGACTCTTGAAGCACTGACTTTAGCATCAATCCACTCCTTGTGAATCTCCCCAAAATTTTTTAATGTCCTTTTCTTAACAATCTTTTGAAGGCTGTGGTTTTTCCTGGTTGCTTGGGCACCAATTACGGTACACAAGACAGGTGGCAAACAACAAAGGGTGCATTTATTAACAGTCAAGTAATAGTAAGAGTGAAGCAGGTTCAAAGGGGTATGCGGTGACAAAATGCAATTTACCAATTTCCGCAGTTTGCTAGCTGGAACGCTCAATAGCATGGTGCTCCAACTACTACAAGAGAGGTATCAAAACAGAGCAATTTGCACAAATGGGAAAGTCTAATACTACTCTACACTTATAACCTCACTGGCCTCTGCTAGTAAGGCCACACAGCTGCTGTGTTTTACTGAGACCTATGCTATACCTGACGTGTGCACACACTGGGAAAGATCACAGTGGTGTTGGGGGACATAAGTCCAGTTCTCAGGGCCCGATGCGGTCTAGTTGGTTGGTGCGTATTCTCCTTGCAGGGTCAATGAGATGTCTCTTCTTCTTGCTTCACGGTCCTTTGGGTCCTGTAAGTCCTTTTGTGACTCCTCCAGTACAGAAAACGGCAGACACCTTGTGACCTTTCACACACAAAAGACAAAAACTATTCTCTCAGCAGCATGGATCTCTATTTGTACAGACAGTTCTCTCTCTCTTGTAGCTTCAGTCAGTCCATTTGTACAGTTTTAGAAGGGGAAGCTCTCTATCTTTTTCCCTCTTTATTAAAAATTTCCCTAATGAAACACTAAACACTGGAGAGGAGGGAAGTGCATTGGGACTTGGGCTGATGGATGATTATAAAAATCATTAAGCTAAGTACTCTGAAGAGGGATTTACCTTGACGTAAACAGGCTATTTTCTATTATGAGTGTAAAAGGCTATCTATTAAGAGCTACAGTATGGTGAAAGTGTTGGCATCCCTGAAATTGTTCTAGAAAAGGAAGTATTTATCCAAGAAAATTATTCGCAATGACATGTTTTGTTTATACACATGTTTATTTATTTTGTGGGTATTGAAGCAACACAAAGGCGGTAGACATAATTTCACACCAAATGAAAACAAAATTGTTGGAAAACTTTTCAAATTGCAGTAACTAAACTTGTTTCATATATTTCAAGCATTTGATGCTTGTTGAAACTCACCTGTGGCAAGTAACAAGCGTGGGCAATATAAAAATCACACCTGAAACGAGATAAAAAGGGAAGAAGTTTAGTCAACTTTTGCATTGTGTGTCTGTGTATGCCACGCTAAGAATGAAGAACAGAAGGAGAAGAGAAACTGTCTGATGACTTGAGAACCAAAATTGTTGAAAAGTATCAAATCTCAAGAGTACAAGTCCATCTCCAGAAATCTTGATGTTCCTTTGTCCATGGTATGCAAAATAATGAACAAGATTAACAACCCAAGGAAGGTATGTATGTAGGTTCTGTGTACTTTTCTTTGTAGGCATCATTCAGTTTTCGGTAAACAGTACAATGATGTGCTTAAACTCATGTACATGGACGGCAGAGAAAAATTGATGAAAGGTTACATCGCAGAATAGTCCAGATGGTGGATAACCAGACCCAATCAAGTTTCATACCAATGAAAGCAAAGCTGTCCTGCAGGCTCAGAGTGGATCAGTTTCAGTGCAAACTACCCGTCAACATTTGAGATAAGTGAAATGCTGTGGCAGGAGATCCAGGAAGACCTCTCTGCTTACACAAAAGCATAAAAAAGCTATACTGTAATTTGAAAAAAGTATGTGAGTAAGCCAAAATCCTTCTGGGAAAGCATCTTATGGAGAGATGAGTCGAAGATTAGAGCTTTTTGGTAAAGCCATCATTCTCATAGATTGTGAGCCCTCATTGACAGAGTCTCTTTCCTTCTGTACCTGTGTGCCGCATATTATCAATGTTCATTATACTTGTCTTTGCATACCCTCTCCAATGTAAAGTGCCGTGGAATTAATGGCACTATAATAATAAATAATAATAATTCTACTGTTTACCAAAAATGAATGAGGCCAAAAGAAAAGATCACAGTACCTTCAGTCAAATAAGATGGAGGTTCAGATGTTATGGGGTTGTTTTGCTGCCTTGGTACTAGTCTGTGTGCCTTTTCCGTGTGCAAGGAATGATGCAGCACTCCTGGCACACTGCCCCACTACCGAGCAGTCCCCTACCCTGGCCTAATGGTCTGCACCACTCTTTTGTGGCTTCTCCCCCACAACTCCCCGGGAAAAAGGGAAAACCCCATCACCTCACTGCCTCTGACCCCGGAATGCATCCCATCCCTGGCTGCATGCATCTCTGACTGCATTACATCCCTGGCTGCATTACATCCCCGGCTGCATCACATAACAGCAGCATCTCATCCATGGCTGCATTTTCTGCCTGGGGCATCTCATTCGTGGCAGATTCATCGTGGCTCAACCTCTCCCTGGTCCATCACGTCCCTGCTTTATTCACGTCCCTGGCTGCATCTCACCCTGGCTGCATCTAATCCCTGGCTGCATCTAATCCTGACTGCATCTATCCATGGCTGCATTCATCCCTGGCTACATCGCATCTCTGGTTGTATTTTCATCTCGGGCTGCATCTCTTCCTGGCTGCACTCCTCCTGGCTGCATCACACTTGGCTGCTCACATCCTTAGCTACACCTCTTCCCTGGTTCATAAAATCCATGGCTGCAATCATCCTGGCTACACCTCATCCCTGCCTGCGCCTTTTTCCCGTTCATTACCCCCAAAAAGTATTCATAAGGATGCACCCATACTGGCGCTCCCACCCCCCGGCCCCCACCAACCCCACAGCCACCCCGCTTAAAACCCCTTATCCCCATCCTGTTGCACCCTCTACCCTGGCAGCTCCCCTTCCCCATTGTACCTTCCCCCCGGCTATTCATCCCCGCCTGCTCCCCCCCCGCGATTTCACCCGCTTCATCATCCTGGCGATTTACCCCCGGCTGGCCCCACTGCACCTCACCTCCAAGGCACCCCCCCTGCCCCCCCCCCCCCGGGTTCCCATCTCCCCGAGCTGCATAATAGCGGCTATTTAAAAGTTTCCCCCCCTTTTACCCTCACCCCATTTACTTCACTTCGTACTAACCCCAATAATCCCCCCCCCTACTAACGAAATTGTTCTCCCCCTCCTCCCCCTGCCACCCACCCCCCCCTTGAACTGTTCCCCCCAAATGTCCCTTGTCTCCCGGCAGCACCCCCACCATGTAAATCTCCCGCTCCCCCCTTTTAACCCCTTCACTGTTCCCACTCGCATTTAAACCCCCAACCGGGTACCCTCACATCTCCCATCCCCTTTAAAACCCAACCCCATCCCCCAAAAAACTCTCAAAAAAACTCATTCCCCCAACCCCCCCCCCCCCCAATCCCCCAAAACCGGAAAAACCCCTTTAATTTTACTTGGTTGCAAAAACTCTGTTTCCCCCCCATGACCCTTAAATCTCAACAAACGTCATTCCTGGGATCACCGAAACATGGTTTCCCACTCTGCCAGCCCCCCCAGCTGCACCTCCTAGGCGGACCCCTTTTCCCACCACACCTCCCCCCCCAGAAACCCCAAAGGGGGAGGGTCGGTTTTTTTGCTAACACTGCTCCTTCCCCCCCAATTTAGCTGCCCCTCCCTCCTTCCCCTCCTTCGGTGCGTTCATCCGTCTTTTTTCCCCGCAACCTTCAGCTGGTGTTATCTCCGCCCCAGGTTATCCCACCTTTCTTGACCATTATCATTGGCTTTTTCCTTCCCTTTTTTTCCCCACATCCCATTATATCAGGGCATTTCAAAATTCCCATCGACATCCCCCACCACGTTTTCCCTTGATGTATAGACCAAAGCCCCTATTTGGTGGCCATACACTTGACCTTATTTCCCCGTCTCTGTTCTTCCTCACCCCCAAACCCCCCCTCCCCCCTTCCCAAAAAAACCTATTGATTTTTCCCCTCTCCCCCCCTCCATGCCCCCCCCCTCCGAAATCAGCCCCCCGCAAAACCTTAAACTCATTACTTCCCCTCAATATCTGATTCCCCCTTTTCCCTCACAAAAAGCTTCCTCATTTTGCTGATGCTGCCCCCCCTCTGTAACACCCCATTAAAAGCAGGCCTCAAACAGGCCGCTACCAAAAAACCCCCCACACAGGAACCGGCCCCCGCCCACCAAAAAAACCGTCTCAAAATGGCTGGGGAAAAGGAAAAATCCCTTTTGCGGAGATTTTCAAATACAAAAATCCCCCTCCAATTAAGTGCACCCCCCCCCAAAAAAAACCTTTTCTTTTAATTAAAGCACTGTCCCCAAAACCCCCAAAAACTATTCAAAATTTCAACCCCTCTTTTTCCCCCTGCTCTTTTCCCTCCCCCCTCATCTCTAAAACGACTTTTCCGCCTTCAAAAACAGAGAATAAAAAAATTTTTACTCCGTCCCCCCCTCCCCCTCCCCCCCTTCCCCCTTTTTTAAAGGAATTTTCCTAGGACAAAATCAATCCCCCCTTTTGTCATGATCACCCTCACCCCCTAGCCCTTAACGGCTTCTTTCCCCTTATAAAACCTCACCAAATCCTATATTCCCCAAAAACCCCTCTCTTCAACCCATCACTCACCCCCGGGTTTCCCCTCATCCTTCAAACTGCCTTTATCACACCCTCCTTAAAAAACCCTCCCTTAACCCAAAATTTGTTTCTAACTATATGCGGCTCAGCATCGGTATCCACCGTTAAAAACGTGCCCCGTGCGCTGCCTGGGGGTGGATCCCTGTTCTAGCCACAGTGGCAGCGTGTAAAGGTACCTAAGGGTACCTTTACACCCCCCCACTTGGCGGCAGCAACGGGCCCCGGCTTTTTTGATTTTTGTGTCTGTTGCATGAAATTGCTAGAAAGGGGGGGGGGGGGGCGGTGAAAATTGGGGGAAGTTGATCGTGTTACCCTGTTGATTCGAAATCCTGTTGCTGAGCCGGCTCAAAAAAACCCCAAAGGAACACAAAGGCACAATTGTCATGAAGTGCCGTTTAAACGGGCCAGGGGTGGAATTGCATGCCTAGTGATTTCACGGGGGCTGCCACAGGTCATGGATAAAACGCCCCATCAAGGATCATTGGTGAGGGCTACTGTGTTATGATTGGCTGTCCCTTTCAGGGCTCCTAATTTTAAAAAAGCTATCCATTTAAAATCCCCCAATTGAAATGGGTCATGTACAGCCAAAATTCCTGCGCAGGCTGCCCAATCATGACGCTATTTTGGCATTGTCCAATCAGCGTTTTAGCGTCACAGAATACAAACCCTTCACGGGTATGTACTTGCGGGCGAAAAAAAGTACGCCCACATTCCCCCTTTCTATTGCGGGGTTTTGAAGGGGGGACGGGATTCAACAAGCAGGGATCCCCAGAATCTATGGGAACTTCGGGGCAGACGAACCTTCGTTTTCAACACTGGGGTGTGTAAAGCGGCATTGGCGTTGGGGATAAAAAGTTAAAAACGTGGCATTCTGTGGGGGTGGATAACCTGTTGCTGGACTTTGGCGGCATGTAAAAGGGACCTTAACAAATCACCCCTGACCTCCTGCCCCCCCAAAAAACAAACGACATTCATTCTCCCTCCTTTCCCCTTGACCCATCTGTGTCTTCAAAAACTCTCGACCACTCCCTCCTGCTCCAGATCCCGGAATCTCTCGGCATCACTGACCTAGCCCCCTTTTCCCGGTCTCCCATCCCCAACGGACCGGACTTTCGCGGGCACCCTCCCAACCTCCTTCTTTCCTAACCCCCCCTTTTTTTGGCGTCCCCCAGGGCCGTTTTGGGGCCCTATTCTTCTCCATTTTTCACCCCTTGGCCTTGGAAAAATCTTTTTAGTCCCTGACCTCCAGTACCCTCTCTTACTGACAACACCCGATCTACCCCCTGGGCCCCCACATCACCTCTCTACATTCCAAAATCCCTAATTCCTGTCGCCCTCTCATCCCTTTTTCTTGCCTGCTTTTCAAGGAAATTGGGGGATAGATGATGAACTTGGTTTTGTTTCCAAAATCGTCTCCCTCTTACCAACCTATCCATCCCCCATCAAAATTTTCTCACTTTCCATTCCCCCAAGCCAAGTGCCTTGGAGTTACCTTTGACTCTCCCCTTTTCTCCTTCAAGCCCCACATCAAGCCTTCGTCCCTCCTGCCCAATTAGCTCAAAAAAATTTCCCATATTCACTCTTTCCATGACCGACACTGCTAA